>JALBCR010000342.1:0-67500 GCA_030710515.1 Abscondita cerata
GGCCGGAATTGAGCGTACATTCCATTTCTATTATAAGCGTGTACATTTCTGAAAACGTAAGAGTTGAATTACCGACTAATTTTACAATATGGCGCTTAAATGATTTCACCGCCGCCTCCCATAAACCTCCATGATGAGGAGCTCTAGGCGTTATAAAATTCCACTTGATTTTAAGATTAGTCAATTCCTTAAAGATACCTTTTGATACATCATCGTTTAAAAATTGAGTGATTTCAGCTATTTCGTTTTTTGCACCGACAAAGTTAGTGCCATTATCACAAAATATTTCTTCGGGCAAACCGCGTTGCAATGAAAGCTTCGGCTGATAAATTTTCTACTAATTCACAATGAACTGCCTTTACTGCCATACATACAAATACGCATCCATAAACCTTAGTCAATTTTTTCGATCTTCGTGAACCTTCCTTTATTTGGAAAGGACCAAAAAAATCAATACCCACTTTCAAAAATGGTCTAGATATGCTTGATCTACTGGGAGGCAAATCGGCCATTTTGGGAATTCCAAAGCGGGGACTATGTTTATAACAAGTTACACAATTCCTAATTATCTTTTTAACCATGGTTTTGCCAGCAATGGGCCAATATTTTGTGCGGACGTTAGCCAAAGTCCCTTGAATACCTTGATGCATTGTGGTTTTATGGATGTATTGAATAACTAAATCTGATAAAAGACCGTTGGGCAATAATACAGGGTATTTATTATTAAATGTTAAATTCGAGTTTTTTAGTCTGCCACCCACTCTTATAATACCTATTTCGTCGAGGAACGGACTTAACGATAAAATTTTCGAACGGGATCGCAAGTTTTGAGATTTTATTAAATAATTTATATCCTCCTCAAAATGAATGTATTGCTCTAGTCTTATCAATAAATATTCGGCGTTATTTAATTTGTCCACTGACAGTTCTCCTAAATTCTTAGACGACTTATTCTTACAATTAAAACTAAACCTAACGCATACAGCAATTACTCTAGAGAGTAGAAAAGAAAAAAAAAGCCCAATCCTTTTAGAAGAAAGACATTAACTTAGAATCTTTACTCTGGGCACCTGAGTATCGGGTTTTGCTATAAAGGCATTGGGCTTAAATTCTAAATCATACAAAAAGGCGGGACCCTTCCACCATAATTCATTCGACATAAGCTCTAAAGGATTCGAACCTCTAGAGATCACATCTGCGGGATTCTCTTTACTATTAACGTGATACCAAGAAGAAGATTTAGATTTTGATTGGATATCCGCCACTCTGTGAGAAACAAAAGTCGTCAACTTACTCAGACAGGAGTGAATCCAGCATAAGGTAATAGTAGAATCTGAGTAATACTTAACAGATGAAATGTGATAATCTTTCATATTAATCAACACCTTACGAACTACATCGGCTAATAACAAGGCCGCGCATAATTCAAGTCGTGGCAAACTCAATGTTTTTAAAGGGGCGACGCGCGATTTTGAACATAAAAGTCCGCAATTTATTTGCCCATTTTGAGATACTTCTCTAATAAAAACACATGCTCCATAGGCTCTTTCACTCGCATCTGCAAATCCGTGTAATTCTAAAGTTGAGTTTTTATTCGTAATAACTGCTCTAGGGAGAAACATGGTATGAACATTATTCAACTCTATACAAAATTTTGTCCACCTTGTTTGAAGAACGAGGGGTATAAATTCATCCCAATTTGCATTTATTTTCCACAGTTCCTGCATTATTAATTTTTTCAACAACAATAATAGGTCCTAATAGACCGAGAGGATCAAAAATTGTAGAAATTTGACTTAAGATTAGGCGCTTGCTTACTCGATCATTCTGGGCAACTATTTTCCATTTGTATTCTATTTTATCTGAAACAGGTGACCAACCAATACCTAAAGTTTTTAAATTTTCTAATTCTTTCCCAGTTTTCTTTATCATTGCTCAAGTCGTTTACAACTCGGTTGCTATTGGACGCCCACTTTCGCAATATAAAACTCGCGTTACTCAACTCTTTCTTAGTTTATTTCTTATTTCAATGAGATCATTTTCTGTGTCACTGCCCGTAATTAGATCATCCATATAAAAATCATTAGAAATTACCTTATGAAGTAAAGGGTCAGAAGATTCAAATTCGAGAGCTAGTTCTTTCAGACAACGAGTCTCGATAAAGGAAGCCGGTCGAGTACCATAAGTCAAGGTTTTTAATTCGAAAACGCGTATAGGATCAGTAACTTGAAATCGGTATAAAATCTTTTGGTACATTGTTCCTTCGGGAGCTACTAATATTTGACGGTACATTTTACTGGTGTCCGCGGTTATGACAAATTTATACATTCGAAATTTCAAGAGAATACTAAATAAGTCGTTTTGTAGTACCGGCCCAGTCATTAACAAATCATTTAAAGATTTACCCGATGTTGTTTTACACGAGGCGTCAAAAACAACTCGTACCTTGGAAGTGACACTTTCACTTTTATAAACGGCGTGGTGAGGTAAAAATATCCGGTGTCCTTGCAATCTTCAAGAACTCCAATTTCTTGCATATGTTTGAGGTCTAAGTACTCCTTCATAAATGAGTTCTAATCCTTTCTTGAATTTGGATTTTTGTTTAACTTATGCTCTAAAATCAAATACCGTGTTTTTTTCAATTTCGAGAAAATTTCCTAATAAACTGGGTTCATATTTCCAAGAGAAAGGAAACTATAAATCGTCCTGTTTTATCTCGTCTAGTGTTTGCAGTAAAATGTTTTTCACATTGTATTTCTTCGATTGATTTTATTGATTCTAAATGATTGTGTTCGATTTCCCAAAATTTAGAAATATTTTTATCTAAATCAGTGAGTGTGCTTAAATTACATAATACTGGAGCATCGATTGAATAATTTTTGTTTGATACTTCACTGGAAAGTAACCAGCCAAATACAAAATTTTGTAATATTAATCCTTTATGATTTGTGCGAACTTGCCCCACGTATAATAATTTCAAAAGGTTTGTGTTCCGATTAGCAGATCAACGTCACGAGATTGATCAAATTCTGGATCAGCCAAATGTAAGTTTTGGGTAAATTAATTATTTGAGGATTTAAACTTCTTGACGGTATTTTTGTAAATTAGTTGAACGAGAAGGAAGCTCAAGTATGTTTAATAACTTTTTTGTAATTATATTGATTTGTGATCCCGAATCCAGTAAGGCGCGTGCCGTGTAGTAGCCGCCTCGAGAATCCTTGACATCAATTAAACAAGTTGATAAAATAACACTGGATGGATTTGGAATTGCTATTAGTGACGATGCAACAATTTCTTGTGAACCACTCGTACTTGGTTGAGAATTCTCAACCTTTTCAATAACTCCTTTTGTGACATCGTTTTCCAGGTGCAAAATTGTATTATGCGGTTTTTTACACGTTTGACAACAAGATGACCTGCAATCGTAGTTTGAATGGCCGCGTCTTAGACAATTTAGACATAATCGTTTAGAGCGAGCATTATCAATGCGAGATTGGACATTCAATTCTAAAAATGTCAAGCAATTACTGATGAAGTGATCATTTTGGTTGTAATAGTTACAAATAAGTTTATTATTTGAAACTAAATTGCAAGATGCCGGCCGATTAGACTTAAAGGTACTGCTATTAGAGCTTTCACTATTTGGTTGCATTGCAGTTAAAGCATGACATTTTTGGGTTAAATAATCAAGTAAATCTTTCCACGAGGGTGATTCTGTGCTAGTTAATTTATTTTCCCATTCTTTTCGTGTAAAAAAAAGGCAGTTTACTTACAATTAAACATACTAATATATCATCCCATTTTCCCACTGGTCGATCAATTGCGGTTAATGATCGCGTATGTTGGGATGCTAAATCAATAATATTACGAAAACCGTAGCATGATTCCTTTGCCAAGGATTTAATTTCAAAGAGACCTCGAATATGATTGTTAATGATAATGCGTTATTTTCAAACCTATTGCGCAATAATTCTAGCGCATTATCGTAATTTTGCTCATTTGAATCTAAAAACTTTACGACTTTTAATGCTTCCCCTTTAAGACATGACAATAAATAACTCAATTTTTTGAATTTTAGATATATTGTTATTACTATCACCAAGGGTTCTAAAGATATCCTTGAAAGACAACCACTCTTCGTACTTTCCCGAGAAAACAGGTAAATTTATTGCTGGAAGTTTTAAATTTGGAGGGTTTATGGTTTGCGGGTGCGGGGTAATTTCTATTATATCTTTACGTAGACTAGTGACCTTTAATTTCAACTTAGCAAACAATGCGTCTATTGTTGAGCGTTTGTTAAAAATTTCCTCGAAATCTTTGTGGAAATCTTCGTCATAATTATTTTCGAGGGTTTCATCAAATGTTTTAATCGCCTTATCGCATACTTCAAATTGTCTATTAATTTTGTCTGAATCTTTGGTTGAATCATCAGGGTTGTCTAAATATTGTTGCAAAATAGTTAAATTACGTTTGAAAAATGTACGCTTATTTTTTACAATTTTTAAATTAATATGTACTACATTAGGTGGTTCTCCCGATACAAACATTGTAAAAGGTTAAGGTAGATATAAAAGGAAAAATCTGCTTCTTGATGTTGTATGTTGACGGGTGTATGCCGTGGCTTCACTTCAACAGCGCGGGGTCTTCGACAGCTTGGGTTATTTTGTTACGGGATTTTGTTAGAGTTCTGATACGCGACTCAGAACTAAAACTTTTACTTTCGAATAATTAATTAATCCGGCTCGAAGGACCATTTTATGTTAGACGCGGATATTTTTGATAATAACACTTGTGGATAAATTTACGAGATTAAATAATGTTAGTCGTGTTGTCGTTAGAACAGTATATTTGTGACTAAAGAATACATCTGGACACAAAAACTACCTGCTAAGGGTGCAATCATATAGGCGGGGGGTAAAGGAATTTAGAAAGTGTTTGTACAGTAGGAGTATATAAGGTTTAGCTTTGAAGTAAAAGGTAGAAGTATAAGAATTTCCTTCTTTCATTACTTTCATTCAAAACTCAATGACTTGATATTCCGCAGGTTTCTTGAATCCCTCCTTTGCTTTTTTGTATTTACACCCATAGATTGCAACAAGTTATAAAATGCTGTTGCAGTCAGTTTTATGTTGATGATACTCAAATCTATACAGGGTGATTTGCGTAAAGCTCCATTAAAGTTTTAACAAATATAAATCAAAAATGAAATGAAAACAAATGAAATTCGGTATGCGGCCATAATTCAACAATTTAACCTAAAATATTTTCAGACCGTCAGCTATACAGTGTGTGCCAAAAGTTGCTAACAACTTTCTTATTTTAAATACAAATCTATAATTATTTTTATATGGGTCGATTGTTCATATAAGTTTGAGTATACAGACCTAAATTATGTTATATAATTCTTGACCGTTTTGACGTGTCATTTTTTTCAAAAAAATGGTCTTTGTAGTAGTTAATGAAAAAAAAATTATCTCGCAAATCTGTTGAGATTATAAAATTAAATTTGTGGAACAGTTGACTGGAAGTCTAGGCTTACTCCTGATTTCGTACTGGTGATTCCATTTTGTACCATATGGGCACAGGCAATTTTCAAATATCACAATCAAAAATGATCCAAAATTAATGTTTTCAAATGGCACTTTCTGCTTTTTTTTTACATCATTTGAGGGAAAATTGAACTATTTTCTATACCCAATTCCTCTCAAATGACGTACAAAAAAGCAGAAGGGGCTATTTGAAAAAATTACTTATTGATCATTTTTGATTCTGTTATTTAAAAATTATCTGGGCCCATATGGTACAAACTGGAATCTTCAGTAGGACATCAGGAGTAAGCCTGGATTTTCAGCGAACTGTTCCATAAATTTTATTTTATAATCTCAACTGATTTGCGACATACAAATTTTTTCGTTAATTATTACAAAGCACAATTTTTTTGGAAAAAACGACATATATCAAAAACAGTCAAGGATAAGATAACATAATTTAGGTTATATAAACTCAGAATAATAAGGTCAATCGACCAATGCAAAAGAAATTATAGGTTTGTATTTAAAATAAGATAGTGGATAGCTGAAAGTCTGAAAATATTTTAGGTAGAACAAAAATGATCGATTATGGCCGTGTACCAATTTTCAAGTTTCTGTTTTTTCTGCAAGTTAAAAAACTTTTAATGCACTATATATCATTCAATCTAAATGTTGCCGATAAAGCAACTAATAAGTTTCGGGAGAATCTAAACGCATTGAAACACTATTTGCCGAAAATCATGTAACGTGCAATTGCTGTAATACAAGATAAAAAAATATATAGAGCGAGTTCCTCTAATTAGGTCCACCGAGGTACCAAAAAACAAAAGATTGGAGGAGGTATCCTTTGAAAGACTTCTCGTATTGGGCTAAATTATGCTCAATTCCAATTAAACAAATTTAAATATTTATTTCGCCTTCCTTTAGTTCTTGTACCCGAATACAAGAAAATGACGGGGCGCCAACTGATTAAGCAATTACAAAGAGGAAGCATATCAAACTTCGCCCGATGGTGAATTTCTGAGCACAACAAAGACGTTGAAAGAAAATCAAAACTAGATCTACCAAATGCAATGACCTCTGATAGAGGAATTTGTGTTAATAAAAAGCGAAAATCGTGAGGACCTTGTTAACAAAATGCCTGCCAATAGGAAGCAGTTTTGGATTGAAATGCCTGAAAATGCAACATCAACAGATTTACTTGAAGAGGAGGGCATATAGTTAAAAAAAAATTTATTAGCATTTTTACTAATGTTCTGTTAGATATAAGTAGTTTTATTGGCGATTTGTCGTTCGTTCATTTCATATTTTATTTAAATAAAAGTTGCATATCAAACATATTTGTCGTATTAATACAATGGTAATAGTTATTTACGTAACATGTGCGGAAACAGATTATCTCGGGAATGAGTGCCTGTTTGGAAGTCCCGAGTGCGCGTTAGCGCACTGAGGATAACATTGGCACGAATTCCCGAATACTGTTTACGCACAAGTTGCGTATGCTATTTTGCACGGTTTTTTCGAAAATCACAATTTCAAATCTGCTACATTATAATATTCCAATTACAAAAATTAATTAGTAAGCTATGGTGAAACGCAAATGCACACAATCTATAATACAAATATTGTAGTAGGCGTCTTATTTTTTCATTGACAGTCTATATAATCAATTTTCACGTAATTATATAAGTCAAGTATAACGCAATTGAAAAATGCTTAGCGATAGCGAAAGCGAGTATTCCCAAACTCCACCTGACGTACGGGAAGCTGCAAATAATGCACTTGATGTTTTATTACCTCAAAAATCGAAAAGTCGCTATGAAATGGAATTCAAGAAGTTCACTTCCTGGTGCATATCTAAAAGAATTAACAACCACTACTCAGAAAACTGTTTGTTGGCTTACTTTCAAAATATAAGTGAAAAAAAATCACTATGGTCCATTTACAGTATGCTGAAATCATGTTTAAATGTAAAGCATAATGTGAATATCTCCAAATACTCTAGGTTACATGCGTTTCTTAAACAGACCACTAAGCATCACAAACCTAAAAGTCGGCTGTCCTAGAAGATGATCACATCATAAAATTTATTTCTGAAGCCCCTAATCCGAAATACTTACTAATGAAGGTATAAAAAAATCTGTTACTTCACAATCTAAATATACGTTATGTAGGTGGTTTTAATAATGGGTGTATCTGGTGCCTGCAGACGAGAAGAGCTGTGTAAAATGCTTACAAGCGATATCGTTTTCAAAGACGACATAATAATGGTGTCAATTCCCGAGACAAAGAATAATAAGAGTAGAAAGTTTGTCGTTACCAAATTTGAATGGATACAAATAATTCGAAATTACCTAAAAATAAGAGCAAGATCAAATCCACAAACTCACCGTTTATTTTACACTTATCGTAATGGTATTTGTATAAATATGCCCGTGGGAATAAACACATTGGGAAAAGTTCCATCGAATATTGCTCAATTTTTAAACCTAACAAATTACAAAGACTATACAGGGCATTGTTTCCGCAGAACCAGCGCTACATTACTGGCAGATAAGGGAGGCGACATTCTTGCACTAAAAGGCACGGGGGTGGAAATCATCAGCTGTGGCTGAGAGTTACGTTGAGGACTCAACTTGTAACAAAGTACACATCGCAGAAACTCTTACAAGGCCCGCACCATCCTCACTGTGCCTTCCAGGTCCATCTTCAGCAGAAACTCTCACAGGGCCCACACCATCCTCACTGTGCCTTCCAGGTCCATCTTCGTCTCTGCCTACATCAGAATCATCGCAAAACTTTAATCGAACAATAACAGATGTGCAATCGTCTACTTACCCTCTGTCTCAAGCTAGTCAGTTTATGGGACCCGGAGTTTCATTTTCAAAGTGCGAAATTTTTCACAATAAATATTAAAGTATTCAATTCTTCTAAATAAGAAATAATAATAATAATAAGTAGGGTTATGTACGTTATGTTAATTTTTACCTGTTCTTTGTTTGTCATCGAAATTAAAACTTGTCCATTCAATTTTATTTTATTCCGTAATTACTACTTCTATAGGATAATATCAAAATTCACAGAATAAAGAGCCAAACATGGGCCAAAACAAAAACGCATTTGTCATCTGACAGCAAGGTAACCTCTTTAATAATCGAAATTTTATTTGAAGAATATGAATTGTTTTCAACCATATACGAAAAGAAATGTGCGTAAATTGCATTCTAGGTGAACAAAAATTTAAGTTCATCAAAAATTTGTCTGTAGAAATCTTCGAAAGTGGAGTGTTTTTGTTGTTTTGAAACACATGTTTCGGAAAACAAAGTTTCGGTGCGTCATTTACGTGCGCTTTTGATAGTTTTATATATAGGGAGTGCAAAAAAGTATATAAAATCCGTATATATTTTTTTTTTTCAGTAAAAAAAGAAACATTTATATCTGTGCAACGGCAAAGTAGTGTAACGATTTTTTGCACAATACATATTTAAATTAGCATAATTTAAATATTTTTTCTGATCTTAATCAGGTATTACTTTAATGTTCCAAATTTCGATTGATTATCTTTAAAAATGACAAAACGGCATGAAAAATTTTGAAAAATCTTTTTTTCTCAGAACTTTATTTTTCACATATACTATTTTACATTAGCAGGGAAGATATGACCCCATCTAAGATTCCATGGAAAAGATTTTTTATCATCTAGTAGTGGTCACAATTAACCAGTTTTTAATTTACCGACTGGAATAATACTTTGATAAACACAAGCATTTCATTCAAATTTGAAAAGTGTAAACATATCTTTCTTTTATGAAATTGCATTTAGTAGGTTCCATAAAAATCAGAGGTAACTTTTTCTGAAATGGTCCATTTAGACCGCTTTTAACTAAAATTAGGCATTGCAATAAACCACATAATTATCCATTGCGTTTAATTTTCTACAAGATCCAATTTATGTGTTTAATTTTGGTACTTATAGAATGTGTATTTCAGGAAGTAGATAATTGCATAATAGTTTATTCGTGTTTTAAATGTACTTGCACCGAAAATGCATCACGGTTAAAATAGTAGCTATTACTTTTCTTTAAAATTGATTGAACGTAGACCTTAAATCGTTTTTCATTTCATTGTTCAACACAGCAGGTGATCTGCGTAATACCTCGGACGGGACGTGGAATACATTTTTCGAAACTAAAATTTGGCCCGAAGGAGGTAGTAGTGATTGTTCGGAATCGTTTACTGCATTTTAATTCAGACAAAACGATTACGACGACAAGTAGTACTGATTTCAAATAAACAAAATGCGAACAATTTACAGCAACCATTAATCCTATCGTATTTTCTTTTGTGTTTGGTTTTACAAGCAATTTTGTAGTAGTCAAACAAATAAAGACTTAAAAGCGATTTATCTTAAAAAATTTATTGAATTTAATTAAGAAACGTCAGACAATATTAAGTCGTCGATGTAAGAGAATCCAGTGTGAATTGACATACAAAGAGTTTTATCGTAATGTGACGGTACGGAAAAAATAAATAAATTTAAAAATTCAATGCATATCAATGATAAACCAAATGTATGGCCTGAACCTCAACTCGAAAGATTTAAATAAAACATTTTTTTACCTTGCAGAATAACACCATTTAAAAATCAACCAGATTAGCGTATTGATACACTCAAACTATAAGGTGGTGGGTGAAGGTATTCAAGTTACCCAAAACAAAATATCAAAACTTATTTAAAGTAAATACATTTAACATAAAGAACTCGAAGTTTTTTGTTAATTATGGAACAAGCATTCTTATTTCCAATTTTTTATTTATTGAATTAATATAGAGAATTTGTTAAATAATTTCAAAGAAAATGTTTATAATTGCCTATTTAAAAAGCACCTATGTGGTCTTTTCATTAGGACCGGTCTGAAAACGGAGAAATAAATAGACTACAAAGTGAAATAAAATACCATCTTACCAATTTGGGTTCATTTATAAAGTTTAGATATTTAAAATGTGATTACATATTTTCGATTAATTTTATGTTATTAAAATAATGTCAGTAATATTTTAAACCCTAATTAATTCGAGCTTTAACTTTTCTCACTCAACGCCAGGAAATTACCTACATTAAAACATTAAGATAATTATTTTCCTAGAATTGCGTATATTACTAAATCTTTTATTACATTTAAGAATATTACTAATTTTCAGTAATTTTCATACTTTCCTTCTTGTTATTCGAAAGTCCAAAATCCAAGTAACAATAAACGTGAAACTTATTATTAAATTTTAGGCGAAGGATAATTTAATAAATTAAATAAATTTTTCTGTAATAATAACAATTATACAGACAAACAAATAAATTTTAATATTATAATTCTTTTGATGAGATGTTTAGAATAACACTAAAGAAATCTTGCATAAGGAATAATTTTTTTTCATAATAATAATTTATGAAATTATATATATATAATCAAAACCTTGTATACCGTAAGGTAAGTTTACAATATGTATGAGAATTACTCATGAACGTTCAATTCTTTGGTACAGTCTGTTTTTAATGCATACGCATTAATTTTTCAAAATCTTAAATAAGAAAACGAAAGCTATTTCTCCATTGTCTTTTTTCAATAAAAGTTCAAGTTGAGCATTTAAATAATTTCTCTACAACAAACACGTTTTTTTTTTCTTAAAAATTAACTAATATATTTAAAAATATAATACACTTAATGCAGTTTTTTGAAATGTGTTTAATTACAAAAAATGTGAAATTTACTTGTTTACTATACTTTTATAAAACAAAAGGCAACCAAAACGCGAGCTAGCACTTAAGCTATTACATGACGCTACATTTAGTCCACTTCGGTCCTTGAAAATTAAGTAATTGTTCTTTCCAATAAACTTAAGAGGCTTACACTTCTACAATCATGCAGCATTCAATTGATCCTTTGAAGCAACAACATTCAAGCAGTTAGACCTTTAAACTGGCGAAAGACAAGAAGTTGGTCCTTAGAACTCAAAAAGCTCACATTGATACAAAAAATTCTATACAAAAGTAACATTAGTAATTGTTTTAAATCACTTTACAAACAGTATAATATTAATTTGGCCTTCCGTACTAATAATTCTTTAAACTTAATTAAAAACAACACAGATAAACCCAATGTTTTGGACAATAAAGGTATATACACTTTTTGAATTTTGTACCTTCGTAAGTTCACAGAAGATCATTTCTTACTAGTTTTAAAGAATACTTCAGCACTATTAGACTCAATCTATATACAGAGTGGAACAAAAGTCTGGAAACGCTCAATTATCTCACAAATGGGTAGTACAAATTGTACAACATTTTTGGATAAGTATATTTTGGGATACGAAGATTCCAGATTTGACATCTGCAATGTTGCCAGATTTACCGTTTTCTGATATTATTACTAACTTTGGTTTTTTAAATAGATCACCCCGTATATTGTTTCATTATTGGAATGTCCCCTTCAATACGAGTTCAACCATAATGTAACACTCATATTTGATAAAGTCAGGAAGGTCTTAAATTAAATAAAACTGTCCGTGCAAAATAGAATTCAAGTAATTAAATCTGACAACATTGCAGATATCAAATCTGGAATCTTCGTATCCCAAAATATACTTATCCAAAATGTTGTACAATTCGTACTACCCATTTGTGAGATAATTGAGCTTTTTCAGACTTTTGTTCCACTATGTATATAAAAATGAATCCCTATATCCCTTGCTCACGCCATCACGCGTGAACAGCTGAACCGATTTCACTATTTTTGTTTATGTTGTGTTTGTTATTGTTAGGAGAAGGTTCTTATGACGGAAAAAATTTAAAAAATTGTGCGGAAAATTAGAAAATTTAAGAATCCTTATTTAAGAAAACTTAACAACCATATAACATTATTTCTAATCTAACCTTAGCGCTTTGGACAATATAAACTTTTTTAATGTAACACTATGACATTTGACATAGAATTGACAGAATGCGTGCTGCAAATATCATCAAAGAGGATGTAAAAAAACTGAATATCGTTTAAAACAAATGCTTTGATCGAAGTTATTTTATTGATAGAAAATACATGTAAAATAATTAAATTATTATTACCCACAAAAAGATGTAAGAAAACTGAATTTCTTAGTGTACACTCATGAAATTTAAAACTTGGACACCACAATTTCTGTAAACAAAAGTTTGCACATTGTGAAGCGGGCTTAAGGGTATCATTTACAATTCTAACAGCAGGTAGTCTCAGCAGGAGTTATCTTATAGAAGGACTGTAGAATGAATCATTACACTAAGCACGTTTTAGAAAATAGGTAATTTACGTTGCTTACTTAATTTTTTCTTTAAAGAATATATTTGAAGGTATCGCTAATTAAACACCATAGCTCGATTAATTATCGAATCAAAATTTTGTTTAGGAAATGTTTACAAAATAAAATTAGAAATAATTTTGATTTAAAAAACGTCTACAAGCAATAACTTTTAAATTAAATCAAAAACTAAACATGGTTATTTGGGTTGACTGATTATTACTTATTTTTAAATAAATCTAACCTACTAATTATTGTAAGTTATTAAAAAAAATCATTAAACTCTCTATTCATAATATTTAGTCCTTACAAAATGTATATTTTATGACGTTTCATTTTTTCTGTAGTTAATATAAAAAGTGAAAATAAAAACTAAGGCAATTCTTATTGTCAACGTATATATTTAGTTTTTGACAAGAATTTATTACATAATTATAATTAAGATACCAAGTTATAGTTTAAAATTAAATGAAAACTTTTTTTTAAATAAAGGTATTACTATATAAATAAATATAAGAAATCAATAATGGGTGTGACCTCCATTATTATTGATACATTCTTGGAGGCGTCTGCTCATTGACGCTATCAAGGTATCAATATAATTAATATTAATCGTTTCCCATGCGGTATCAATGGCTGCAATTAGTGCATTACGGTTTACTGGTATAAAATTTGGCCCTTGTTGTCTTCGGATAACAGCAAGTATTCGAGCCCAAACATTTTCGATAATGTTAAAATCTGGGCTTTTTGCTGGCCAGGGTAACAGCTCCAAGTTATTTGCTTGTATCCAGTTGCGCACAACCTGCGAAGTATAGGGTCATCATATCCCGATAGTTAATTATCGAATGTTCCAAGAAAATATGTGTAAATAGTAAATGGAATCTACTAACGTAACGTTAAGTCGTTAATTATAGTTACATAACTCTCCTTTCATAAGATATAGTTCATATTAATATGCTTATTGTAAAGCTTCGTACACACCTGAACAACAAACCGAGGAACAAACAGAACAACGAACCGAACGGCAATCGGAACATTAATTTGGACGGTGCTACGTACGAATTTTAGAACAGATTCGCAAGTCCTGATTGTTCCACGAACGGTTTGCGGCGTTCCCGCAACTTGTCGGTTTTTTCTCCGACATCAAAGAAAATGCGCGCGAATGCGTTTGCAGGTTTGGACGAATCTAAACAAAACGGCGAACAAACTTATTGTTTTAATAAAAAAAAAACGAAGTAAATTATAATTTTTTACTCTTCTTTGTGCGTAAAAATTTGGTTGGCACTATCTTCTTGTTTTCTGCAATTTTCTCTTCTCAATAATAAATATATATGAACTGAAAACTACTGAAAATAATTATGGGAACAGCACAAACGTTCCGTTTGTTGTTCGGATTGTGGAAATCATAAAAGATCGTTTGTCGTTCTGTTTGACTTTCGGTTCGTTGTTATGTTTGTTGCTCGGTTTGTTGTTCAGGTGTGTACGAAGCTTTACAACTTAAGCAACAATTTTTTGGCGAATAAAGATTAGTTTGTGATGTAATATTAGAAACACAAATTTATATCATATCAAATTTATGACAACTTAAAACCAAGAACGTGTATGTTATTGCTAAGAAATTATTAAGGAAAAAGCGCAATTGCAGTGTAAATATTTATAATTAGATATTTTCGAAAGTTTATAAGTCCTCTATTGTAATCTTAATACTTAAAAGAAAATCCTGTCCATTAGCATTATAAGGAAATGGCTTTTACTTTATGAATAAGTTTCAATAACAATAGAATATCCTTGCTTGTTTAATTTACTTCCTTTGAGTCATATTGCTCTAAGGGTTGTTACATTGGTCATTAGAAGTATGTAATAAATAAACAATTACCTACTGTTTGAGAAGGGGTAGTGTGAACCAATAAATAAAGTAAGAAATGTAAATTCCATTTTAGTTTAAAATTTCAAGTGTTGTGAAAATGCCACCTCATCTCGGTGCTGATTTGAAAGCGCGGATTGTTTCGGAATTAGCGGCGGGCCGTAGCGTGCGTGAAATTTCACGTATGTTAGATATACCAAAAGCACCGTAGGGCATTACCGAGTAAAATGGAATCTTGAACACACTTTGGAAAGAGCCATCGGAAGTGGTAGACCTAAAGTATCTACACGTGCTCAAGATCTCGAGTTGTTTCATTACGTAACAGAACAACCATTTGCTACATACCCAGGGCTATAGCAGATACACATTTTCCCGGATGCCGTATAACTGCACAAAAAGATTAAAGGAGATGGGAATAAAGAAGTATAATGCTGCTGCGAAAGAAGTTCTCAGTGACGAAAATATGAGACGTCGTCTGGAATTTGCAAGGCGATATGTGAACGAACCTTTGGAATTTTGGAATCGAGTGATTTTTAGCGACGAAAAAACGTTCAATAGCCGCAACGATGGACCACTAAAAGTTTTTAGAATGGAAGGAACTCGTTACGAAAATAATCACATATGTCCTAAAAACGAAGTGGTTATTTTTCTGTGAATGTGTGGGGTTGGGTTGCGCGCGGGGTCCAGGAGTTTGTTGGGCTATCGATGGACGTCTTGATTCTGCTGCGTATTTAGATATTTTGGAAACTATTATGAAACCTTCAGTCGAAGTGTTTTATCCAGACGAAGATTATATTTTCCAACAAGTAAGTATTCTTATTTCACTATACTTTCTCCAAAAATAGTTCGGGGATCTGTTGAATTAACATTTTCATGTATTTTGTTGTTAAAGGACAACGCCCCTATTCATACTTCGCGGGTTGTGCGCAATTGGATACGAGAAAATAACTTGGAGCTGTTACCCTGGCCAGCAAAAGCCCAGATTTTAACATTATCGAAAATGTTTGGGCTCGAATACTTGCTGTTATCCGAAGACAACAAGGGCCAAATTTTATACCAGTAAACCGTAATGCACTAATTGCAGCCATTGATACCGCATGGGAAACGATTAATATTAATTATATTGATACCTTGATAGCGTCAATGAGCAGACGCCTCCAAGAATGTATCAATAATAATGGAGGTCACACCCATTATTGATTTCTTATATTTATTTATATAGTAATACCTTTATTTAAAAAAAACGTTTTCATTTAATTTTAAACTATAACTTGGTATCTTAATTATAATTATGTAATAAATTCTTGTCAAAAACTAAATATATACGTTGACAATAAGAATTGCCTTAGTTTTTATTTTCACTTTTTATATTAACTACAGAAAAAATGAAACGTCATAAAATATACATTTTGTAAGGACTAAATATTATGAATAGAGAGTTTAATGATTTTTAATAACTTACAATAATTAGTAGGTTAGATTTATTTAAAAATAAGTAATAATCAGTCAACCCAAATAACCATGTTTAGTTTTTGATTTAATTTAAAAGTTATTGCTTGTAGACGTTTTTTAAATCAAAATTATTTCTAATTTTATTTTGTAAACATTTCCTAAACAAAATTTTGATTCGATAATTAATCGAGCTATGGTGTTTAATTAGCGATACCTTCAAATATATTCTTTAAAGAAAAAATTAAGTAAGCAACGTAAATTACCTATTTTCTAAAACGTGCTTAGTGTAATGATTCATTCTACAGTCCTTCTATAAGATAACCCCTGCCGAGACTACCTGCTGTTAGAATTGTAAATGATACCCTTAAGTCCGCTTCACAATGTGCAAACTTTTGTTTACAGAAATTGTGGTGTCCAAGTTTTAAATTTCATGAGTGTACAAACTTAGGTCGTAGAACTCGCAATGCTGCGAGTCAAAGATATACAAGAGCAAGTCAAACTGACGAGCAACGCGAAGCGCGGAATGAAGTTGAACGGAATCGAAGGAATCGAAATCAACAAACAACATAGAAATGTTGCGTTTAACCCCTATCAAGCTGCATTCAATTATAACGGAGAAATCGAGTATAGTTCACAACAAATCGTTGCTATTGGACCAATGAACGTTGTATACCAATATTGCAAGGCATTTAAGTTTTAAAATAAAGCCCCTGGATTGTGTTGCGCGAGCGGTCAAGTCAAATTGACGCCATTGGTACCGCCACCAGAACCATTACATTCATTGGTTTCCGGAAATGGGCCAGATTCTAAACATTTTTTGACTTATATTCAGCAATACAATAATTGTTTTCAAATGACGTCATTTGGTGAAACAAAAGTTATTCAAGAAAGGGGTTCAGGGTCAAATATATCATTAAACAGGTTCCTTATTACCAACGCCGAATAGTGACTACAAATTCTTGCAAATTTATTTTATGGGCGATTCAGCAAGACAAGTCGATCAGCATTGTGTAAGAAGTTTTTTCCAAACAATTTCTCGATATTGGTCTGGATACATCATATTTCCTACCAATTTTTGTCACTTTACTGAAACTAATACCGAATTCATAGAAAAGGTTTTCCCAAACATTGCTCAAAATCACAAAGATCATGTATGGTTGAGCGAAAGAGTTATATTGGCTGCAAAAAACGTTGATGTCAACGAAATGAATTTTCAGATTTAAAACAAAATAGTTGGCAAATGAATGACATACAAATCGATTGATTCCGTTACTAACCAAGATGATGTTGTCAACTATCCAACTGAGTTTTTAAATTCGCTGGATTTGCCTGGATTACCACCTCATAATCTGCAATTAAAAATCGGATCACTAATCATTATGTTGCGGAATGTAAACCAGCCACGTCTTTGTAATGGCACCCGACTTGCGGTGAAGAAATTAATGAACAACGTCATCGAAGCCATAATTTTGAAAGGGAAGTACAATGGCGAAGACGTTTTGATTCCACGGAATCCTTTGATTCCAATCGACATGCCATTTGACTTTAAACGGTTGCAATTTCCAGTGCGGCTAGCATTCGCAATGTCGATAAATAAATCTCAAGGGCAGTGGCTAAGTGTTTGTGGCATCAATCTTGAAAATCCATGTTTTTCACATGGCCAGTTATATGTCGCCTGTTCCCGTGTCGAAATGCCAACAAAACTATTTATATACGCGCAACAAAAAAAAACTAAGAATATTGTATATAATAAAGCATTAGAATAATAAACACACTTTTTTTTTATTAATTATACAAATTCAAATTAAATAATCATCGTTGAGACAGGACAACGTCTGTCAGGTCAGCTAGTCAATCAAATAAATCTAATTTTGCCAAGCACTTACTTGAAACTAATCATTGTCACGAATCCTTTTCTAAATCAAATTTATTACATGTCTCAAACAACAACCAAATAATTTTAAACCTTGAAAAAGTTTATATTACTAAACAATTTATTTTAGATAGTAAGTTACTTAATGTTTATTTGAACCTTTATAATTTTGCATTTATTAAAAACATTTCAATTTCAAATATCCGATGTATAGTTGCTTGCTCACGCCCTCTTTTACTCTATTTGCTATTTTGTATTCCATCGCTAGAGTTGGTATTCGGTACTTCCGTTAATCAACATTTTCGGTCTTAAACGTTGAAGGAATTAGTTTTTTACCCTTTTAGTTTTAGTACGGATACTATGCGGTAAAATACTTGCTGATTTATCTGCTATTTGGGAACGTTTTAAAAATAAATTAAGTATAAAATCTGATAAATTGATTTCAAATTTTTACTTTATACCACACTTGACACGATAATGTACAGAATAAGGGCGCATTTAGCTTTTTATTGATTATAATATTGATGGCGCCATCTATACGAATTTTGGTTTTTCGTTAGTGCAATAGGTAAAATACTGAAAATTCCTCAAATAATTTAGTTACTTGTAGGTGGACGAGTTCCATCATTGTTTAAATGCTATATTTGGTTTATTGGGTTTGTGCACGCTGTCGAATGCCGTAAGTTGCAAGAAAATATCCTTATCAACATACGCGTCATTTTCTTCATCATTTTTATAACTAACACCCGGTAGCAAGTTTATTAATAACTGAAGATAAAATTCGCCTATGAGCTGCGTTCCCATTCTTCATTCCTATTGCTGGCAATACCTCTTGGATGTATCTTTCCATAAGGCAGAAGTTGTCTCAATCGACCTGCAACGGAACTGCTGCACAGTATCAGCCAGAGTCTACTTCTCGTTCTTTCATCTCGTCTGATAGTTATCAACTTGGAAATTTACTTGAACCCTAAGACTCACCCCATCTCAGTCAATAAGGAACACGAATTCGAAAGCTAAGTGACTTAGTTCTAAGTTATATTTTTCTCATGTTTATATTTTGAAAACTTCCATGATTATAATTACCCGTGTATTAGAAACCGATCGTACTAATTAGCGCTGTTTTGTGATAATTTTTGTGCTCGCAGGGCCCCCTGACAAATCATTTTCACATTAGTTTGGGCCAATATGTCGTACTAGATTTATTTACTAACTCGATTAAAATGTAAAGAACCTGTCACGTGACCTGCGCCGTGAATGAAAATGAAACGGATGAGTCTACCGTTCACATTAATGGGAAGAACGAATTGTAAAAAGCTACTAAATACCCTACTTTTAACAAATTTTTAAGGCGCTACTGAAATGAAAGTCAAATAAATCTTGCACGCAGTTGACTCACGTGACAGGATCTTTACATTTTATTCGTCCTCTACTTGTTCTCGTAAAGTGGATTACTTATTCAGCCGTACTATATTTTCTTGGGGAAAATTCACTATTGCTATCAGATAAATACTAGTCAAGTTATCTGTGATACGATCTGTACTATTTACGTCACCTATTTGTTAATTATTTTAGTATCACCTATGTATAGATTTGTTTTATGCATGTATACTTGTGACACAACTGTCTAGCAATAAATCATATGTTTCTCTTGTTATCAGTTTGTTCTTTTGTGTCTTAAGTCTCTACTGCTTGAAATCTGTTGCTACAAATTTGTAGGGTGGTCTTGAAATCACCTGTTCTTTCTACTGCTGGATCTTAAAACCGCCCACGACTACTCTCCGACATTAGCTTCGAAACTGCTAAAATTTTTTCTGAAATAAATTCTACTACAATAACAAACTATAAAAAAATATTTCAATTGTTTTTATCTTTTTACTTGTTGGCAATTGTTAATGTATAGCTAAGAATAACTCGGTTTATGAGGTAACATGTTTTGAAAATTTGAAGCTGTTTTTTTCTCTTTTTGAACAAAAATTGCAGAAACGTATACTTCAACAAAAAATTTCAGGGAGAGAAATAGATTAAGTACTTAAAGATACTTGATTCAATAGTAATTAACAGTTTCATAAGCAATAAAATTTTTGACGTTAATTTAAATATTAAGAACCACCAGGGAAATTCTTCTTCTAGCATAGTATTCCTAAAGTGTAGAAAAGTCAAACAATATTCGAACACAATTACCGATATATATTTAAGTATCAAGGATTTTACGTTATTAGTCCGTCCACATAGGGCCTGAATACCGCATGTTATCTTCAAAATTAGTTTTTCTGTGTATTTGACATTGTCGAGGACCTTTGCAATAGGATCAGTATAAAAACCGCAATTTCCTTTCATTTCAGAGTTGCTTAGGTGGGATATTTGTTATCGTTCATAGTGATTACTTGGTTGTTAGCAAAATAGTTGGTTGCATTATTCTTACACTTAAAGGCATAAAATTCGCTCCACAATTTAAGTTCTTTTGAATTCCTATTACAATGTTTAAGTTGGCTACGATTCTAAAGAGCATATGAGTTAGTTTTAAGGCAACCGAATCAATATTTGTGTTATATTGTTAATAGCAGTAACAATACAAAATTAAAGAAATAGCAAAACAAAAATGCAGCAGAAGAAAACTATTGCTAATAACGCGTATTGCCTCCTCTTGCCCAAATGACAACTTCCATTTGTCTTGGCATTCCCTCCACAACGCATTTCATTCTTTAACGAGCGCTGCAGTATGCTGTTCTATAGGTTCAAGAACAGGAATTCGGGCATTTAAGTCGTCTTGCCACCTTGTCCAAAACATGTTTAATTGGGTTAAGGTCCGGGCTTCTGGTAAGGTAATTCATTGAAGCGATGTGCGAGCGGTCATTATCGATAAAGGGGCAAAGGGCAGAACATTAGATTCCAAAACGTTAGTAATGCACTTGTTTGCATTTATCGCCTGTCCCTACCTCCACTAATTTGGTACAAGCTTCCCTACAAATGCCCCCCAACACCATTATTGAGCCACCACCAAAATCATCTTTCGGAACGATATTACAAATCATTCCCTATCTCTTCGCCATACTCTTTGGCGGACATCTAAAGATTTGAGGCAAAATCTTCATTCGTAAACAAAATTTGGTCCTATTGATCTAT
The DNA here is from genome assembly GCA_030710515.1 of Abscondita cerata. Taxonomy (NCBI): domain Eukaryota; kingdom Metazoa; phylum Arthropoda; class Insecta; order Coleoptera; family Lampyridae; genus Abscondita; species Abscondita cerata. Next base: position 21,170 of record JALBCR010000342.1, read on the forward strand.
TCAGTTTTGGAAATTATGCCCAAAATTAAGTCTTTCAACACCGTGTGCTCTGATTAGCCCTGGATCAGTTGTTAATCTTCTTGCATGTAAACCATATTCTTTGGGCCTTCTTCTGACAGTTCTTTCGCTTACGTTGACCCCTCGTACCTCATGGAGGTAACTTCGAGCAGCAACTGCTGTTGTGTCAGTTTCTTAAAATTCGCATTTTTAAAAAAACGGTCATTGGGAAATGTCGTGCACCTTGGTCTTCCTATCCAACTCTTCTAGCGTAACTTCCACTTTTACTAAACCGATTGCAGCCCTCCATCGCGAAACTCTTAGCACTCTAGCTGCGTAGTATTGAAATCGCCCATCTTTAACCAAAGCAATAGCTCTCGCGGAGTCCATTGTATACAATACTATTTTGTTATTTAGTAGACACCAATTAAACTACTTATAGACAAAAATGAGGATAAATTGCAAAAACAATCCGAAAAAAGCGAAGTTTTTGTAAAAAGGTAACAATTCAATTTGACAGCGGCTTGTTGGAACATACAATGTTTTGTGGTAACTATAGTAACCAAAACAAATATTTCTTTGTTTTTTGTAAATGAAAAGAGCATATTTGATAAATTTGTAAATCCTCAAAACAAGTTTGTTAAAAACTGAAGAAGGATATTGTTTTATACCCATAAGTATAGTTTAGATTAATTTTTACATGTGTGCAACTTAATCTATTTAATTATTTTTTTTGCAAATTTCAGTATTCATTCACGTAAGTGAAAATGCTTGAAGCATTCCATTTATATTAAAATGTGTACATTATTTTACATTAACATAAATGAATTCATTTCACCAACAAAAAAATAAACTACTTGAGTATAAGTTGAGACTCTCCAAACCTTTGATTGAAATAGAAAAAAATCTAAGCGGTGTAATTAGTGGAAGTACTGAGCCCATTTACGTAGACACTTAACGAAATGAAAAAAATTCTAAACAAAATTTTGTTGCTCTTGTAAAGCACGGCAGGTGACATAATTTTGTAACCTTAGATAAAAAATATATTCAATTTTTTAATTAAAATTTATTAATTCAAATACTATAATACTTTCCCGCCCAGAAGATAAAAATCGAAGTAGGTAATGATTTTAGTTACTCTATAAGAAATCGTAATAGCTGCTGTTTAATATACCGTGTATAGCACAGAAAGAATGACCTAGGCAGTTCCTATATTAAATTAAAAATTAACTTATATCTTTTTTCTGACACAATTTGAACACAATATAACAACATATCATGTTAAATAGATGAAATAGAAAGAAAGATAATAATGAGTATTCAAAGTGTGTTTTACTAAAAAAATCAGTAAAACAAGTAATTTTTAGGTTATTTTTATAAATTTTGTTTATTAATCAAATGAATTTTCGTTTAATAAGCGGCTTCGTGGACGAATTCGTTAATTTGTCGTCTAGTAATTTGCGCTTCCGATTGCAGTATTTTTTTATTAACTTTATTATTGATATTATGATACAATTTTTACAGTGAATTTTAACATTGCGAAAATAGATTAAACACATTTTATAAAAATTATATTAATAATAACATCAATAATAATTTTATTAATAAAATAAGAATTACTGTAATCTAAATTGAACCCAGAGTTTTGACTTAAATCATTATAAAATTTTAGATTTTTTGCTATCATATATATTAAAATCTGTCAAGGTGGCGTCGCCCTGGTGGGTGTCCGTCCGTCCGCACAACCGTTTCTTAAATAGTTTGTTTCGTTTCATTACTGTAACGCACAGGTTCAACTCATATGCTTATCGTATTGTCAATTTATTGTAACCATTCCTACTGTACGAGTGCATAGCATGCTGGCTCATCTAGTATTGCGCTTAAATTGTGCCAGGAAAAAGATATGCATTAATTTTCAATTTAACATAGAAAAAACCTATGTCAACTTTTCCGTGGGACACATGGTATATAATTATTATTGAATATACTTACTTTGTTTACTTGTTTTTCGAGTTCGCATTTAATATTTGATAAGGTTTATTTTGTTGAATGTAATTGCAATATTCCAATCATTTTATGAAATAGTTATATACCATAAATAAATAAATAAGTGTTTTCGAAATCCTCACTAAAGTTGCAAAAAACGGCAGTAAAGCAAATAAAATCGGCACTAAAGTAGTTCTTATACGACGATTTTTAACTTCACATTTTCGCCGGTAGAGATGTGTAAAATGTGTATAAATTTTAGAATCGCGTATGCGTGATGCAAACATTTGTCGTAAAAATCAAAGCAGCTGATTACATTTACTTTAAAGAACGTTAAAAAATTGTCTGCTTTTGTTCAAATTTTGGAATTTCGGAAAAAATATAATATGCACCTCGGCACTTAAATAGTTCAGTTGCATTTTGACTACGCAAGTATTAGCATAGTTTAAGCAGTGTAAGCAATGTAAACATAAATAAAAGTATTTATCAAAATATCATTTGCTTAATTGCTAGTGGCCTTTCATTAAAACAAAAGTGAGGTGCTCGGCACCTATGCGTAAGTAGTACCTCCCAGGTAAAAGTGAACCAGCCCAACTACCAAATAGCGTCAACAAAATGGTCCTTCAAGTCTGATGCAAAAAATCCCAGTATTTTTGCAACTAAACCCATCGCAAATTACACTTCGCCACGCTAAAATATGCTTTGCGCCAAAAGTAACGGTCTCAGCGGTCTACGACGCCACGAGAAGAATACAAGGGTCTAAGCAGGTAAGCGGTTGCTTAATCCTTTCCCTTTTTTCTTTGATGTACAAATAAATACCGTTCTAAGTTTCACTGTTAAATTAGCTTTCGCTTAATTTCATTGCTAACGTCTTTGACAATTCGTTATTACGTTCAATTAAAATTATTACTAATATTGCGATATTATATATTATATTATTACGACAGGTGCCCTAAGAAAATTCAAAATGGAAAACACATGTACAAAGAATTATGGCGGAAAGGGACTTGAGAGAAAAAGACTGGGAAGATAGAGATATGTGGAGATTGAAAACGACTAACCTTTAAAGGATAACAGTCGCATACAATACAATACAACTAATATTGCAAAAATGACAAAGTCAAAACAAGTCGCTATTGCTATAGATTCCAAATTGCAAATGGTGAAAGCGGGTAGGTTGTTAGCTACCTTACGCGAGTACGAATCCTTTATCCAAGCTTTAGATGCCGATCGAGTTTCACCTCTTGATTTAAAAAATTACACTTTGATATTGCCGATATTTCAAAACAAAAAAATGATTACGCTGAAGTGTATGACAAGTTAGTTGTTGCCGAAGTAGATCTTTCTGATCTTATTACAGTTACTGAATTTAATAAACTTGCATGGAACCTTTGCTCTGAGGCCGAGATAAAAATTGAGAAATATTCTCATCCTAATAATTCGTCAAGTACACCATTGCAGACATGTGCCTCTCTCAATCACTCTGACTACCAAAGGGCTTTGCCTAATCTTCAATTGCCTAATTTTAACGGGAAAATTAGCGATTATCCCTCCTTTATTGAAAATTTCAAGTCAATAGTTGACCGTGTTAACATAGACCCGGTACAGAAATTATTGTATTTGAAGATTATAACGTTGCTTTAGAAGCCCTTGACTCTAGGTATAACAAGCCTAAATTAATTATCCAATCGCATATTTACAACATTTTTGAGCTAAACTCAGTTACCAGGGATCTCCTCTTCACTACAGCAATTTCTAGACAATTTAAATAAAAATCTTCTATGTCTGAAAAATTTAAATGTCACCAACGAAAAATTAGCCGCTGCTTTGCTCGCTCACATATTTGACGGCAAACTAGATTGTGAATCTAAAGAAAAGTTAAAGAAATTTTGCCCGACTGAACTTTTATCTATTGAAGATATTTTAACATTCTTACAAGATCGCGTTTCATTTGTAACTGACGTCGGAGTCGAGCAACAACCAACAAATTGCCCTATTGTGAAAAATTGCTCGTCTAAGGGAGCCTCAAGGCCCTTAAGAAATCCTTCTCTAGTCACTACCGAAACCAGACAAGTACGTTAATAATAAAAGAATAGTATTGCTATCTACTGCTGAAATAATGGTTCAGGATTAAGACGGAAAATTTCACATGTAAATTCAGGATCAATGGATAATCTTATTACAACAGATCTGGTACGAAAGCTTCAGCTGCCGGAACAGCCCACCTTCTTGTCTCTGATCGGTGTCAGTGGCAATAGTACTAAAGTTACCAAATTTGTTAAAACTGCCATTCGCTCTCAAATAACCAGTTTTCAAAAGTCACTATCATGGTTAGTTATCGACCAAATAACGTCACAAGTTCCAACTGTATCTTTCAATTTGGACTTCAAAATGCCTCCTAATATCAAGCTTGCTGATCCACAGTTCAATGTTTCTTCTGGCATTGATCTACTCATTGGAGCGTCAGTGTTCTACGAGTTACAATGTGTCGGTCAAATTACTCTTGGATCTGGTGGTCTTGTTCTTCAGAAGACCAAATTAGGATACATAGCTACTGGTCAAGTTGCGTTACCTTCCCATGAGGAAAATTTACGTATAAAAATTGCAATATCTCTTTGCGTTTACTTGATTTCGATATCCAAAGGTTCTGGGAGATTGAGAACGTACCATCTCCTTTGCCAAAATCATTACTTTCAAGAGAAGAAAGATTCTGCGAGGATTATTTTGACCAAACAATTCATCGGTCGACCGATGGTAAATATGTCGTCAATTCCTTTCAACGATCGCATTAATAAACTTGGGTCTTGCAGAGAATGGGCTCTTGATCGATTTTATGTACTTGAAAGAAGAATGAATAAAAATCCAGAATTTAAACAACTATACTGCCAATTTCTTCAGGAATAACTTGATTTAGGTCATCGTACCCAATTATCATCACCACATGATCAAGATCTTCATTATTTACCTCATCATGGCGTATTGAAACTGGAATCCATATCCACAAGGTTGCGAGTGGTATTTGATGGTAGCGCAAAGACCGACTCCGGATTGTCTTTGCCAACTTGCGGGTCCGGTCGCACAACGAGACCTTTTTTCCATACTGTTGAACTTTCGCCAATACCGTGTCGCACTTACTGCTGATTGCGAGAAAATGTACAGGCAAGTCTGGTTGACATCTGAGCATAGAAAATTCCAAAACATTGTATGGAGGAGTAATCCTCTGATGACATAAAAGTGTTTCAGTTAAACACTATAACGTACGGCTTGACAAGTTCTTTGTATCTTTCTACCAAGTGTTTACAAAACTTAGCTCTACAGAATGAAACTTTATATCCTGAAGCGTCTAACAGGATACTAAACGACTTCTACGTAGACGATTTCATTTCTGGTGCCAATTTCGCTCCAGAAGCAAAAAACTTGATTACTCAAATAGCTCAAATATTATCGCAAGCAGGGTTTCCTTTGCGAAAATTTCTCTCCAACGACTCAATTTTATTTTCAAAACGTTCCCATTTGGATAGTGCATTAAACTGAATCGAAAGCTTTAGGAATTCAATGGCATCCCTATACTTATCAATTTCTGTTCACAATTTCCTTTTATACTGTATCTAGTAATGTCACAAAACGCGAGTTACTATCCACCAATTCGAAATTGTTTTACCCGTTAGGTCTAGTTGCTCCTCTTACAATAACCGCCAAGCTTATTATGCAGGAAGTTTGGAAATTGCAACTAAGTTGGGATGAGACTATTCCCATGTCGCTACAAACTGAATGGACAAGCTTTACTCGGAGCTTGTCGAAAAGTAAAACAATTAAAATTCCACGATATGTTTTTTCTGCTGAAGCATTTTTCATCGAGTTACATGGCTTTTGCGTCGCTAGCACTCGAGCCTATAGGGCATGCATTTACGTGCGTTGCGTCCTTTCAGATGTTGTGAGAGTACGACTTCTTTCTTCAAAAGTCGCGTAGCTCCTCTAAAACCGGTCACACTCCCTCGTCTGGAACTGTGTTCAGCTTGTTTTGTTAGCCGAACTGACTGACAAGGTTCGGTCTATTTTTTCTTGTGAAATTAAAAATATTTACTACTGGAGTGACTCCAAAATAGCTTTAAGCTGGATACGAGCCGTTCCAGGCCAATTCAAAACATTTGTAGCTAATAGAATTGCCGTGATTCAAGATCTGACCCATAGCGAAAATTGGTTTCATTGCAGGAGTGAGGATAATCCAGCGGATTTAGTTTCTCGAGGGTGTTCCGTCGATCAAATGCTCAACGAAAGGCTATGGTTTGAGGGCCCTCGGTTTCTGAGTTTGGTCTCCATTAAATTGAATTCGCCCGTTTTTGCGGATCTTGAATTACCTAACTTAAAAGATACGCGTGTTGCTTTTATCACTAACATTCGCGGTGATTCTGCCAATGAGTTATTTAGTAAATTTTCTTCTTTGTCTAAGTTACAACGAATCGTATCGTGTATGAAGCATTTTATTAAAAATGCTCGGTCTTCCTCGGAGTCAAGACTTCTCGGTAACGTTTCTGTTAGCGAGCTTAATGAATCATTGCAAACATTAGTTAAACTTTGCCAGCACACTTCGTTTGCTCAAGAAATTAAAACACTTAGAAAAAAACCCATAGGTAGCCTAAAAAATTCACAATTGCAGTCTCTGAGTGTGTTCCTTGACGAGTGTGAATTGCTCCGAGTTGGAGGTAGAATTCGCTATTCTAGTTTATCATTTTATAAAGTGCATCCCTTGTTGTTGCCCAAGGGACACACGTTTACCAATCTTATAGTATCACGAGAAATGTTTGCACTGCGGTGCAAATCAACTGTTATCGTTGGTGAGAGATCGTTTCTGGCCCATCTCTGGTCGCAGTATATGCAGAAAAATAACCAGAAACTGTGTAATATGTTTCAGGGCTAACCCTAGAGCTGCCGCGTAACCCAAAATTATTAAAGGATTACATTGTACTTTTCATTTGCATGAATTCCAACGCAACTCATCTAAATCTGGTTACCAGTTTAGATCACAGGCCTTTATTGAAGTCTTTAAAAATTTTATTGCACGACGTGGCAAACCCATGTCAATGTTCAGTGACAATGCCAAAAATTTCGTTAGTGCCGCTAATGAGCTACGACTGTTGCATGACCAATTTCAAAACAAAGACATACAGTCTAAATTGCACAATTACTTGTCATCGGAAAATGTTAGTTGGCGTTTCATGCCGCCCGCTTCACCCCACTTTTTAGGAATTTGGGAATCCAATATCAAGTCGACAAAATTGCACCTTGCAAAGGTATTACGAAATGCTAATTTGACTTTTGAGGGATTGTACACAGTATTAGTACAGGTAGAATCTGTTCTCAATTCACGACCCTTGAGCCCACTATCCAGTGATCCGAATGACGTATCTCGTCTGACTCTCTACCACTTCCTGTTAGGCCAATCGCATTGCCCGTTGCCGGACGATTCTTTGAAGACGTCCCAGAAAATCGCTTAAACGTTTTCCAACGTTGACAACAATTACTCCAACATTTTTGGCGCCGATGGTCTCGCGAGGTTCTGCCCGAAATGAAACGTCGCCTAAAATGGTCTTCTACAGTGGATGAGCAACTCCAGACCGGAATGTTGGTCCTTTTATCCGACACTCAATCTGCTCCTTACAACTGGCCGTTAGCACGAATCGTTAGTGTTCATTCCGGAAGTGACCAGTAAGTGCGAGTAGTGAGTGTTCGTACTGCCTCTGGCAGTATTTTCAAAAGAGCGGTAAACAAGTTGTGCGCTCGGCCTAATCAAATTATTACTTAATTATGTTTAACCTCTTAACTGGCCAAGACGGATATTTCCGTCAACCCCAACTACGGTTCTTGGTGACCAAGACGTATATATACGCATCAGTATTTTCTGTGCTACATTTAATGACTGCGTCGAATATAGTCGCAAGCTATGATTCAACTGCATTGGGATACTTGTCAAAACTTGTTTCCCAGCACATCCGTTGAAATTATTTTTAGTGTAATTTTTGTAGTGTTCTTTCTTGGACATAACGTTCTTCGAAATTTTCTGGAGATAATAATTGTTAATTTTATTGAAATTGACGACAAAGGTAAAGTATTTATTTTGATTTACATATGTATAATTCTCTAACGTCAGACTCTGAAAGCGAAATCGAGTGGGATTCTTCAGAAGGCGAGAGTTCGTATGAAGATGAATCAGATGAGAGTGATATAGACTTAGATGAAGATCCACCAAACATATCTCCTGCAGTTGCTGACCCGGTGGACATACCTTGGGTAAGCAACGGTATCAGACGACCATCGTTTCCATTTACTAGAACACCAGGTGTACAATTACTTAATTGATCAAAAACAACATTATTGAAATTTTTGATAGTTTTTTACTGACGAACTTATAGAGATGATGGTTAGGAGACTAATCGTTATGCCCAACAATTTATGAACGCAAATAGGAATAAGCTGAAAAAGTTCAAGAGCCAAATCGTGGACAGATACTAATCCCAGAGAAATTAGAACATTTCTGGGTCTTCTTATACTTCAAGGAATTTGTCCAAAGCCGGAAACTTCAATGTATTTTTCCAAACGAGAAAGCATCGAAACACCGTTTTATTCACGAATAACGTCTGAGCGACGTTTTCGGCTCATACAAAAATTTCTTCATTTCGCCAACAATGAAGAATTTGAAAGACAATCTGCATCACGGAAATTTTTTAAAATAAATCCAATCTTGTCTTATTTGAAAGAAAAATTTATGTCTGTTTATGTTCCAGAGCAGCAAATAAGTGTAGATGAATCTCTCATTGGTTGGAAAGGAAGTTTGGGGTGGAAACAATACATTCCTTCCAAAAGGAAGAGATTCGGTATGAAAATGTTTGCCCTATGCGAAAGTTCTTCGGGTTATATGTACAATTTTATATTGTACACCGGTGCTGATACTATTTATGGCAATTCACAGTATCCAAATGAACCCATTTCAAGCAGAATCGTTTTGGAATTCTCTTTTTGGAAAAGGTTATTGTTTATACCTTGATAATTATTACAATAGTGTATCATTGAGCGATAGTTTAGCCCAGAAACGAACGGATTGTATAGGAACGATGAGGATGAACAGGAAAAATATTTCGAGTGAGATCAAAACAAAAAAGTTAAAAAAAGGAGAACATATTGCAATGTTTAGAAAAAAACAAATGCTGCTAAAATGGAAAGATAGAAAAGATATCCTGATGATAAGTTCTATACATGATGATGAGAAAGAGTTCGGTAATGGAAGAGGTGGAATGCCAGTCGAAAAACCAATTGTTGTACTAAACTATAACGCCAATATGGGTGGAGTTGATCTAACTGACAATTACCTACATTTCTACAGATCCACAAGGGACAGACTAAAAAATATTACATGAAGATATTTGGCCATTTCTTAGATCTGTCAGGTCTGAATTCATTCCATGTATACAAAAAATTGGGTGGGAAGAAAAGTAGACTATCGTTTCTTTTAGAACTAGGAGAAAAAAATCATCGAAAAATATGCTGATAAAAGGAATATAAAGAAACGAAGTCTAAAACTCCTAAACCTTCACGCTTTTTGGAACGTCATTTCCCATCGATAATTCCTCCAACCACAAAAAGCAAGCCTACCAAGCGATGTATTCTATGTTACGAGAAAGGAGTTCGAAAAGAATCGAGATATTGGTGTGTTGAGTGTCACGCAGGGCTTTGTCCAGCGCCATGTTTTGGAATTTACCACACCAAAGAATAAGATTTCATTTGTTTATTTTTCATTTTTGTTTTCATAATTAAGTAGATTTTCTGTATTTTTGAATAAAATTTTGTACTAACCTGCATTTGTAATTTAAGCTACACAATGAATGACATTCTAGTGCATTAAAATAGGGTAATTAGGTTAAAAATTTTCTGGATTTTAAAATACTATGACCGTGACGTATATGTACGCGAGCAGTGAAAAGCTGCTGTCACCACGGAAGGTGACGTCGCAAACTTGTCGTGCCAGTTAAGAGGTTAACGTTTACTTTATATTACTATTAATTAATAATTTCAATTGTATGATTGTTTTCTCTATTGCTCATCGTTTTATATGTTACATGTTATCATTGCATGATTATTGTTATTGAAATATGGTATTTCAAGGCGGCCGGTATGGTTACGCCACTGCCTTTAAGGCTGAGAAGGGGATGTTCGGCCCCACCTTATTGTCACTTAAATAGTTCTGTTGCATTTTGACTACGCAAATATTAGCATAGTTTAAGCAGAGGTTACGTAAAACCGTTTTGTATTAGTGCTTGCAATGTAAACAAATTAAAGTATTTATCAAAATATCATTTTCTTAATTGCTAGTGGCCTTTCATTAAAACAACAACAATCTACATTACCCAAAGAAGAAAATGCAGCGTTAGATAAACAATTTTCAACAAATCTAATTGAAACTCTAGCTCCTAATTCTAATATCAACTACACTTTTGTTAGCGACATCGGAATGTTTGATATAAATAAAACTCGACCAATAAAAATAATTTTTGATAAGAAGGAAGACGTTCGCAAGATCATTAGTCAAGAGTTCAAACTGCAGAAGCTTGATCAGCATAAAAATATATCTATTTCCACAGATAAAACAAAACGGCAGGTACAACATTACAAACACCTAAAAGAAACTCTCAAAGCAAGAACTGAAAACGGAGAATCGCTTAAAATAAAGTACATTAATGGTATTCCAAAAATAATTGAAACATTCACTAACAGTTATGAAAATTTAAACAATTAAAGCCCAACATACAAACCACTACAAATCCTAAACTATACTACCAAAATGTTAGAGGACTCCGTTCCAAAGTTAACGAACTCTATAGTGCTATATTAGACAGTGAATATGATATTATATGTGTTTCTGAAACGTGGCTGAACTCTTACTAATTTTAACAACACCGAACTCTTTCCTTGCGATTATAATGTCTTTCGGTCTGATAGAACATATGAAACCCTTGATTGTGACAGAGGTGGAGGTGTGGTAATAGCGACTAGAACAACATTTCAAGCTACCTAGCTGCAATTTGAAAGTAAGATAGATACTATTGATGTTTGCGTATGTAAAATTAAACTTAAAAATAATACTTGTTTAGTTATAGTTACTTTGTATATAACGGAAGCATCAGTTCATGATTTTGAAATATTCTTTGAAGATCTGGCATTATTGGAGTACATTCATGGAAAAAATATAATTATCGTAGGTGATTTCAATGTAACAAACTTTATTTATGACGTAAATGATGGAAAATCAAACGCTTTACGTAACTTCTCTACTTTCTGTAACTTTAAACAATTCAATTGTGTTGTAAACACCGATAATAGATTGTTAGATTTAGTGTATTCTAATTTAAATTGCAAAGTAGTTAATGATCGTTTACCGCTGATATACCCCGATATGTATCATCCCCCATTACAAATTACTTTTAATGTTACAAAACCAAAATACCATTACTTTGAAAACAATTTGGTTCAAAGCAGATATAACTTTAAAAAAATTAACTACCCTTTGCTTCATAAAAATTGTTATTTACGGATTGGTCGTATCTAGATAGTATTTACGACGTTGATTTGGCTTGTAACTACTTATACGAAAAAATATATAGCGCGTTAGATCAATGTGTGCCTACCATTAAAAATAATATTCTGAAACGTCAGTACCCGCCTTGGTTTTCTAGAACTATTATAAAAACTTAAAAAAAAAATTACTTTCATAAAAAATATAAAAAAACCAAGAAACAATTTTACTTTACCAAATTCTCAGAGCTTAGGAAATTAGTTAAGCAAGCGATATCTGAAGCTTATAGTAATTATTTGAGGGTAGTACAGAATAGCGTGAAAACTGACTCGAGTCGATTTTGGCAGTATGTACAAAGCAAAAAGGGAACATCTCGAATACCAGGAATAATGCACTATAACGAGGTTGAGTACGATACTCCAGAAAGTATTGTAAACATATTTGCCACCTATTTTTCAAATAATTATGTCAACTCTAATGGTTACAATTTTAAGAATACACTAACTGAAATCGATGTCCGAAGAGGTATAACAAAATTAAAAAATAAAATGACAGAATTCCTAGTTTGTTGGTCAAAAAATGTCAGGTATTTTTACTAAAACCATTATGTTCTATTTTTAATTGAATTCGAAAAACTAGATTCCACTTATGTGGAAAATTTCTCGTGTTTGTCCTATTCATAAAAGTGGAGACTCAACAAACATAAAAAAATATCGACGTATCTCTATCTTAAATAACTTTGCTAAAATATTTGAATGAATAATGTACAATTTCTATTCATCAACATGGATTTGTTGAAAATAGATCAACTATTACAAATTTAACCGTTTTCTCGCAATATCTTTCTGAAGTGTTAGACCGTAGTGGTCAGGTCGATGTTATTTATACCGATGTACAAAAGCCTTTGACCAAATAGATCATGTCATCCTTTTAAGAAAATTACATGAATTTGGTTTTAATGATGATCTACTCGAGTTGTTTAGGACGTATATTGTAGGCAGGTTCCAATTTGTTGAATACAAATATTATCAATCAACACTATATATGACAACATCCGGAGTTCCACAAGGATCAAATCTGGGTCCTTTGTTGTTTCTTATTTTTATTAACGATCTGCCAAACTCAATTACATGTTCCAAATTATTATTCGCAGATGATTTAAAAATATTTACCTCAATTAAGACTATTTCTGACTGCAATTTTTACAAACGAATTTGGAGGCTGCTTGTCAATGGTTTACTAACAACAACTTAAACTTAAACGTTTCGAAATGTAAAGTTGTGAGTTTTACGAAGAAAGTCAATCGTATATATTACCATTATAATATAAATGGTTTAGTTTTCGACAAAGTAAGTTTAATTAAAGACCTTGGAGTAATTTTTGATTCCACTTTAACGTTCACAAATCATATATCACACACTGTCAAATCATCTCAAAAAATGTTAGGGTTTATCATTAGAACCTGTAAAAATTTTGAAAATAGTGAGTGTCTAAAAACTTTGTACTGTTCCTTAGTAAGATCAAAACTTGAATATGGTGCATTTATATGGTATCCGCATAGTAAAACCTATATCGAAAGTGTAGAATCTATTCAACGGAAATTTGTCAAATTTTTAACATTTATAACCGATGGAATATATCCTTCAAGAGGTGCCGACCTGTCACAGTTAATGCATAGATTTGGTTTAAAGTACTTAAGCACCCGTCGTAAGATATATTCAGTAACATTTTGTACAAATTATTACATAACCAAATAGATTGTATCGATATTGTATCAAAAATTAAATTTTTAGTACCAAATTCAACTCGCCGATCACCTATAACATTTTATAATGTCAAAGCAAATACTAACCTTATGTTAAAATCACCTGTACATATAATGTGTAACAATTTCAATACCATATCATATCATTGTGACATTAACTACTCAAAATTAACCGTAATTGTTAGTTTAATACATTAATCCATTAATTTTATAAGTTAATCCTAGTGCATAAATATGAATAGTCCTGTTAAGGTCTTGTACTGTTGGGAAACAAATAAATTATTATTATTATTATTATTAAACAAAAGTGAGGTGCTCGGCACCTATGCGTAAGTAGTACCTCCCAGGTAAAGTAAAGTAAAGTAAACCATCTCAACTACGAATAGCGTCAACAACATGTTTTATTTGCCTCTACTAAAACACATTCTTCATGAAAAATCAAACTTTAGTGCCTTGATACATAAATAACTATTATTTTTCCGAAATCGTCACTAAAGTATCAAAAAATCGCCAGTAAAATAAATAAAATCGGCACTAGAGTAATTCATTATATTTTAAGTTCACATTTTTGCCGGTATAGATAGTACAGTGTATGTAAATTTTAGAATCGTGCATGCGAGGTGCAAACATTTGTCGTAAAACTGAAAACGGCTGATTACATTTTTACTCCTTAAAAAACGTTAAAAAAATTGCCCGGTTTTGTTCAAATTTTGGAATTTCGAAAAATATAATATGTACATACCTCGGCACTAAAGTCCAAACTTTAGTACCTTGATACATAAATAACTATTATTTTATAATTTAAAGTGGAAAATTTTTGGAGGAAAACCCATTGAATTGATATTTATTTTAATTTACCTTGTATTATACGTATGAAGCAAATTCAATCTCAACTTCAACTTTTTTGAGGCCGTTTATTTAAAATATTAAAGTAGGTATATATTTGCAAAATAAGTAACGATTATCTTTTCTTCAAAGATATAACGATGAATCGAAGAAATGATCATTTCCAAATTTATCTCTTCAAAAGACTCAGTTATATCTAATAATAATACAAAAGGAAACTTCGTAATCCCAAAGTTCACAGTTGGGGAAGAACTTTTTCCTACGTGAATGCATATAGTACGAGCGAACGAAGTGAGTAATAAATATTAGCAACCATTTTACATTAATGTCAAATTTTTATATAGTCACCATAATAAAAAGTGTAGATTTGATATTAATTGACGTTTTTAGGTCTCCATCCAGAAACAATAACTTTACAATTGTCAAAATCGGCCGGAAAACCGTTGATACCGGCCTAGGCCGGTAAAAATTTAGTAAAGTTTGTTAACGCTAGAGGGCAGGTCAATCCGTTGGAATGTGTCATATGTTAATCACAATTGTTGATAACCATCATTCAAAGCTGCTTTCATGTAAGATTTTGGATCAAATTTAACCAGAAACAAGAATACAAAGGTTAGCACTTAATCACAAATCGCAAAGCCCAAGATGTTGGAAGTTTTGCTGTATGTAACATGAAAATTTATTTGTACATTTATACACTATCCTACTGTTATTTGAAACACAGTTATTACCTGGTCGTTGGACGCACATAAGTTATGTAACTTATTAAATCTAAATCCGACCTGCAAATCGAAATCTTATATATAAAAATGAATTTCTATTTCCCTTTGTCACGCCATAACTTGAGAACGGTTTTACCGATTCATTCATCTTTTTTTTTAAGTTTTATAATACTTTGAAGAAGGTTCTTACGGAAAGAAAAATTAAAAAATTGCGCAAAAATTGGAAAATTTCAGAAAACTTAAGCGCGTTTGACAGTTCGCGCACGGTAAACGTTTCAGTTTGTTTCGTAAGTTTTGTGAGAACTGCTTGTTTGTTGCAGTTAGTTCATCGCAATAAAACCTCACATTATAAGTTTAATTTATTTAAATATGGATTTATAGTAAGTTTTGTTAGATTAGTAGGTGGTACAAATGGTTATACAGAGATACTAAGGGCCAGTTCCACTAAACTTGATTATATTTAATCATTGATAAAGACAATTGTTGCTATGTTGAATACGATTGTATTTAAACTATTATTAAAATTAACCGATCTTGGTGGAGCAGGCCATAAATATTATTTTATCAGTTGAATTCCCTAACTCTTCAAAATGCCACCAATTATGTACCAAAATTACATCGAACAAATAGGAATGCTGCAAATCAAAGATACATAGAATCAAAATAAACTGAGAAACTACGTAAAGGGCGAAATGATGTTGAACGAAATTGATGAAATGAAATCAACAATGTAGAAATTTTGCGTTTAATTTCCATTGAGTTTCATTCAATTATAAAGTGGCAATCGACTACAAATCGTTGCTATTGAACGTTGTGGGTCTACAGTAGAAGACATTTCAGTTTTAAAATGAAGCCCTTAAATTGTATAGTAATAGTGGTTAAGTGAAACTGACGTCACTGATTTTGCCACCAGAGTCACTCCATCACTGAACTCTATATTTTAAAGTAAGTTTAAAGTGGGAAACAATAAACTTTTACAACCATGTGGCTGGTGCGAAATACGTCGGCAGGTTTAAACTGACAGAGTATAAAATAAAGCAACGAGAAGTGATTGTGTTTATTATTTTTTAATGGGGGAATAGCACTAATGTCAATTATTTTTCCAGCCACATGGCCGTACAAACTTAACCATGCAGATTCAGGGGCAATTATATCATTGTACAGATTCCTTATTGCCAACGGATAGTGACTACACATTTTTTCAAATTTTTTTTATTGGCGATTCATCAAGACAAATCCATCAGCAATGTGCACATAACAATTCGGCAAAAAGAAGAAATGTGGAACAACTCCAAATCATGTCAAACTTATAAAGAAGACAGGACAACGTCTGTCGGGCCAGCTAGTGTCCATATAAGATCGAAGTCCCGAATTTCGATTTAATCTTGCATATTTTGGATTGCTATTTAAATTTAAAATTCATAGTAAGAATAACTTTGTAAGTTAGTCCCATCATTTAATTTGATTTGTAGATTCCCACGGAAAAACAAACATCCTTGAATTTGTGGTCTCGCTACCTTGCTTTAAAAGTTTCACTTTTATCATGTAAAATATTTCTACGCTTCATGTCTAGATAGAAATATCACTACGGTACCATCTGATCCAAAGAGCAATTTGGTTGCCATACTATGATGCTACATTGTATAGTAAGTTATAATGAATAAAAGTATTAATAATGTGCGATGAATGTTTATGCAATTGATTACACGACATTAACAAATTTGATGAATATTTGTGGAAAGCATTGAAAATTTTAAACATCAATGAAGGGAATGAACTTGTTGTGGTAAGGGAGAGCTGGTTAACTTTCTAATTGATTATCAAATTTATTATACCACCTACAGAACATTGTATAATATTTTTGCAACTACATTGGTTTTCCAGTCCCCTTGTCAATTTAATCAGCCCCCTTCTTACGACAACAAATTTTAACGATAATAAGCCGGCATAGTTTTGTTGTGCAGGAAGTCTATGGATTTGGAACTTCTGAATATGTAATTAATTAGTTATTATATTTTTTATATGATGTATCATAAACAAAAATGTTTTGTCATTGGAAATAAAGTTATTATTATTAAAAAAATTATTGCATAATTTTCATAAATTATAATGTATTCACTTTAATCTATTCGGTTACAAACTTAATGCTGATCTCAATTGCAGCTCCAAACAAAAACAAATGCAAAATACACCATATAATTCTAACTTATGAAAAACACGGTTTAGGTATATTAGTAATTTAATGAAAGAATTGTGTAAAAAATTCAGTCAAATGTGTTTAATAAAAGCAACGAAGCATATAAAAAAATTAGGTACATACCTAAAATTCTACGTGAATAATAAATAAGCATTTCATAATGCAGATTTTACTTTGGAATAAACATAAAAGCTTTCAAGGTAGTAAAATTTTATTTTAAATTTTTTAATCGTATAAAACGCTTAGTTTAATCACACAGTTATTCTAGAATATTAACGTTCATTTCTCAAACGAAATTCAAAGATACCTTTATATACAAAACCTAATTTGCAAAGAGTAAATTGTTACTATTATACTTGCAAACGGCCAAAACGATAGTCTTTAAGTATCTTAAACTTTTGTTGTACAGGAGCTCGTCCTAGTTCTTTGTAATAACATTAACGTTCAAATACAAAAAATTTGTTGTTGTGAACGCAAACGCTTTTGATAGGGAGAAACATTAAAAATATACAATCAACCTGTTTAACTTTAAAAATATTTTGTTGTGAATAGGTTTATGATTGCGTACTCAGAGTAAATTGGCATTCACGGTTTATGCCGCAATTTAAATTTTAATCAAGTTTATTCATTTTGTATTCATAGCCGAACCCAAGCAGTGTCATAATAACATTTCCAACCTGGTTTTAATATTAGACTTCTCACTGTTATTCTCGGGTGAGCTTCTAGTCAAACAAAAACTTTCTCCATATTCTAAAGAATATTAAAAACGTATAAGATAGACAAATATGAAACTACAACAATGCCTGAATACAAACTAATATTTAACACAAAACGGTCAAGGTTTGAACATTTTGTTACAGTCTTAGCATCTGCTATCTCTATTTTTTATGAACTTAATCTACACATTATGAAAAAAAAACGTGAACGTCAGTAGGTGTATTTACACAGTTTTTGACGCATTTATAAAACATAACACAAAAGTAATCTTATTTAATCTCTACATTTTGTTTTTATTTTCTTACTCCCGTTTGTAGTACCTACTCTCCAGGAGTTTTTATTCGAGTTATTTGTTGTTACATTTTTTTTTAAATAGAATTAACTTCACTTTCAATAAGATTTGACCATGTATTGTTTATGAACGTTCTAACGATTCTAAAGTATGAATTGCAGAGAAACAAAGTTATTTTTATTTGTGACATTTTAACAAGTCCTATTTTTTATAGTTGTTGGTTTTTACCTAATTATACTAATAAAGCAAACTTTATACATTGATAAATAATTACGTATAAACTTAAAATATACCTACCACTTTCATATTACAGTTTTAATGTTTCTTAAATTTATATTTCGGTTAGGAATATTTGTAAATATCATTATTTTTGTTTAACAATTTATCGTTTCCAATGCCAATCAGTGGATTCAAAACAGATCTTTTTTTACCCATCCTTGAAGGCCTTTTATTTGGAAAAACGTTTTTCCTGTACTGATTTTAAAATAAAAGTGTTTTTGTGTTTATAATTTTAAGTTCTCGTTCTAGTTTTTATTTATTAGTATAAAAATAATGTTATTATTTGTTGAGTGCTTCTTGGAAATTTATAAGAATGAAGTATTGTAAATAAGGATTTGGTACAGTGTGCGAAGTGATGGGCGCCAGCTTAGTCAAGCCACGACATTTTAGACAAAACCTTGTTTTTGCAGGTGTACTAATCTAGCTTCCAAGAAGCGTCTTGTAATATGCTTTTTCGTATTGTCCCACTAGATTTGTTGTATTTGGTCAATGCTTACGTTGAGGGCGGTTTCTACCCTCACCAACTAATTACCTTCAACATTTTTCATAATATTTTAGTTAGTTAAGATTTAGTTGTAAAACTAATAACTCATATCTTGAATAAAATGTACATAGTTCAGTAACGTGCGTTTTATTATGCTTAAAAAAGCTTAAGCATCAACATAATTGAAAAACAGTTACATGATAGTATGTCGGCGCCCTTTCTTTCGATTTGTTGTTTAAAACAAATTGCATTATGTATAGGAAATAAACTATCAGTTATTGATAAAATTCTAGAATCAGACTTTTATGTCAATGATTTGTTGATCGGGATAAAATACAGAAGCAGATAGATTTCTTATATGTAAAGAGATTTTAACAACAGTGTAAAGATGTCAATTCGGTATTTTCCAACTTTTTATAAAATGTGTAAAATCGAACCCCATACACATCGTGACGTCAATTCTCGTATAAATAACATAATATGCGTTCTTTGATTTGTATTCAATTGTTTTTTCAAGTAACAAATTAATGGTGCTTTACATAAACAAACCACCATTTATATTTGATTTATACGAGTATTGACGTCACGACCAATGTTTAAGAGCGTTTAAAAAATTATTGTAAAATATAGTGTTTTGGAAATTTTTAAAATGAAAATATTTAATAGTGAGCACATTATATATTTTTTTGTAGTACTGGAGTTTCCTTTTACGTTTATGACATAACACTAAAGTACACTTTTCTTAAATATAAATTGTATGAAAACACCCAATTATAGTTACATAGTGGTGCTCAGGCACTACTGATTTTGAAATTCATTATCAATTTATGACAAGCGGTGATTATAAGACTTTTGATCATTTATGGTACCAAAGAATGATAAACTCATTCAAAATTTACTTACGTTACAAAAAGATCTAATTATCCGATCTGGCGCAGATCATTGATCCATGCTTGACCAGATGAATTGGTAAAAGATCCTATATCTTAATTCTAACTTGCATTTGCTAAGTTATTTACAATACCGATAATATTACCTCAAATGTAGTTGTAATCAACTTGCATTTCTTTGCTAATGCATTCAATGATGCGTACGGTGGTTGTTTTTATTTGCGTAGTGTAGATGATGTAGGAAACACAATAGTTACGTTATTATGTTCCAAAATAAGGGTGGCACGTATTGAAAGACTGTAAGTATTCTTAAATTAGAATTAAGTGCAGCCCACATAGTAACTAGATTTTTTGCAAAGGTAGATAAGGCCATAAATATTAAAATTAATAAGCATTGCCGTTAAGCTTATTCAACAGTAACCCCAAAATCTTTTGCAAACATTTGGGGCAAATAGGGTTAAGGAATTCAGTCTCTGACTACAATAATAATGGCAATCGGACAGAGATTGCTAGTCGTGGTTTTACACAAAGGAACTTTCAAATTTTCTTCTATGGAAGATATATCACATGCTTTATTATCTGATGGTGTCCGTCCTTTAGCAACAAAAACAGAGAAAAACACTACAGTACAATACAATGAGAGTAAGTATTTGCATCTACAATGCTTTTTTACACTATTTTTATGATATAGAATTAGAAATATTTTGCATCCATAGAACATGTATCAATGAGAAAACAAAATTTGGGACACTTTTGAAAGTTAAATGAGCATAACTACGTTAAATAAGTATTTTTCACTCTTTTCTTTGTTAAATCTAAATAATTTATGAAGGTCAGGTTACTAATGTACTCATTTAGCTTTCAATAGTGTCCCAAATTCTTCTTTCTCAATGGTACATGCGGAGTATGCTGCTATATCGTCACCTTAATGCAGAACTATTCTATGTCCACTTATTGTCAAAAACCACTTTTTTAGATTATGTTGTGGTGAAAAAAATTATGCATTTAATGCAGAAGAAACCTAAGTGTACACGTGAACCGGAGGTCAGCGACACAAGGTACTCTAAATATCCTATGTTATTGTCGACTCTAAAAGTTAATGCAGAACTAGATATTATGGGTAAGTGTCTATTTAGTGTCGATTTTATAATTACCTGCTGATAGTTATACTGAACGTTAACTTGTCCCTTACGGGGAATGTTACTATACTATAGAAGCCAAAGCTCTATAAAATATACCTATATGTATATGTAAAATACGTTTAACATAACATATTTATTTAACGACATATTTACTTTGAAAACTAATCTTTTCATAGGTATGTTAAAACTAGAATGAAAAGTGACATATCTGTGTGAAAAGAAGAAACTTTCTGGGTTTTTACTTTTGACTATAGGCATTTCTGCGTTACCAACAATTTGTTCATATTTCTTATTACGATTATTGTAAAATTTGTAGTAATTTAGTGAGAAGTCGTAGAAAAAATATTTTTTGTTTATACAGGATGTTTAGTTTGCGCTGGACGTCATAAAATTATACTTTTAAATAGAAACCAATCAATTTTTAATCAATTCGGTGGAGGCTCACTTATGATGAAAAATATTTTTTTAAATTTTTTAATTTATTGAGGCGTTGCCATTTTAGAGCAATTTCTTTAAAAATACAGCATCAGAAAGAAATTGTCACAAAACTCGTATGTCAGAAGTGTTTAAATAATTTTAAAAAGTGTTCTAATTTGCCATATTTATTTTGTATAAGATCGCTAATTTTCAAATTTTTCAAATTGCTGAAACTCATTTTTTTTAATGGCAACCTTAATTTTTTTAACTGTTTCTAATGTAATTTTTAATTCTCTGTCGATTTGCGCTAGTACTTTTTTCTCCTAACACCTAAAGTTTTGGAGATGTTTATCAATATTTACTTATATCACAACAAGCAGGTTTATTCTAGTAGGCTTTGCTTCTATTAAACAAAAAACAAATATCCAGAGTGAAAGGTAGTTATTGGTAAACTATTAAGACAACTGTTCAAAGAAAAACTGCCAGAAAAGAAGAGGATGAATTTATGGAATTTCAGGTTATAGGGGGTTCATAAAAAATTACGTATTTCAAGAAGATCCTACTACACAATAAGCAATGAAAAACAGAATAAAACCCTATTTTCTAACGTCATACACGAGACGTTACACATGACCAAAATTTTGAACACTTGTTAAATTTTAATGGTCTCCTTCTTTATGTTTTTTTGTTTAATATACAAAGCCTACTAGATTAAACCTGCTTGGATTAAAATAATGTTGTTATTTAACTGAAAATTCATAAGTACTCTATAACTGTAGGTGTTAGGGGAAAAATGTACGCGAATCTATATAGAATTAAAAACTACATTAGAAACAGTTAAAAGAAATCAAGGTTGTCATTTAAAAAATAGTCAACTTTGTCTTCGGAAGATGTCCCCCCCAACCCCCCGAGCTTTTTTTTTAAACGTAAGATAACTCCAAAAAACTGTCTGTTTCGTTTTCAGTGGGCCACCCTGTATAGTGTCTCCCAATATGAGTTAGTAATATTGACTATTATTGTGATAACCGACAAAGTAAGTTTTTAAATAGTTTTTAAACAATTTTTTAGAATAATTATTTTAACATTTGTATTAATTAACTATTATTTTAAATTAATTGCATGTTTTTCGTTTTGTTGTTATGTAATAATTTATTTCTAGTCATAATTTTGCTTTGTTCTCACTTTAGAACCCGAGGAAGGAAACACAAGTTTAATAAAGTTTCCGAAACGTCGCAAACGTCGAAAAACGCAATAGCTGTTTTTTGTTTTTATTTCTACCCAAACTCCTAAAAGAAGGATTACATTAACACAACCTTTAAAAAATAATAATACAATGTCATTCTTTAATTAGTAACTAAAAGTTTTACTTTCAGTTTTTATTTGATTTGTCACCAATTTGATAATTGCATTTTGGCGGGTGGTTTCTTATTTATAAACAAGATTCTCATAATGTTTATTATGTTTTCATTGATTTTGATTAGATGACCTCAAACTTTAATTTTTTATTTTTGATATAAGGTTTTCTAGACCAATAAACCTTTTAAACGAAAAAAAGGTTCCAGCAATTTTTGGTTATGTCCCCAATACTTTAACGACATGCAGCCTTGTTATATGACAGCTACAGTCAGCACTAATTTAATTAGCACTCGTCTCCCCTGTCCATTTTCCCCGGAGAAAACTTTCAAAGATAAAAATAGGCTACAACAACACCTCCAGAAACATCACAACGTCGAGAATGTGGATCCGTCAGTCACGGAAAGACCCCTTTCGGAAACCCTTCAGATTTTCAGAAAGACGCATTCCCAAAGCAGCAAGATTCCTCACAGCAAAAAGACTAACATCTCTCATCAATTGCTTTCTATCTACTTTGAACGAAAAATTCTTCTCGGATTTAATTCTTTTTTCGTATAAATCTTTCTGCCTTCCTATTGACAAGACCGACGGCTCTATCACCTCCATTATTAAAGGAAATTTGATCAACCACAAATTGCCACCAGAAATTCGTTCCAAAAGAAAGAATAAGCCTTGCAGTTTATGGAAGAGAAAGTGGGCAATTTTGACATTAAAGGAGCAATGAAGTTAATTACTTCAGATGATACCTTGGCACAGGCTGATGAGGATACGATTGCTGAGCTTTTAAAAAAGCACCCCAGTCCCTCTCGTGAAGTACATTTCCCAAAAATGCACCCCATTTTGTAAATTATTTTATGGTGCTTCACTTTTTGCACTCAGGAAGAAGGATGGTGGGTTAAGACCTATAGCAGTCGGGAATACTTTTAGACGTCTTACTTCTAAAATGGCGGCCAAACATACACAAAACTACCTAAACTCTTACCTTCTTCCACATCAATTCGGAATATCTGCCAGTTTAGGCTGCGAAACGATAATTCATTCTGTACGAACTTTTATCCATTCTACAGATAATGTCGGAAAAGTGCTCCTCAACGTCGACTTTCGTAAAGCATTTAACTGCGTGGAACGGGACATCATTTTAAATGAAGTTTTGAATCATACACCCGAGCTCTACCCGTTTCTCAACCAGTGCTACAGATTACCTTCCAACCTCTGCTTTCAGGATCATGTCATTTCTTCAGTTGTCGGTGCACAACAAGGAGACCCCTGTGGTCCAATTTACAAATGAAATCTGAACTCAATCTTTGGTATCTCGATGATGCGCCCTGGCAGGAGACCCAGATACAGTTTTAGAGGATTTCCAAAAAATAATACTGGAAGCTAAAAAAATTGGTCTTACAAAACTTTGACGAATTTGCCCCAGGAATAAAAATACTAACATCAGGAAATTTATCGCTTCTGGGATCACCCCTTTCAATTCAGACTTTCCGAAGTTACACAGAAGAGAAATCAAAATTCATCAATAATCTCTTTGCGAGAGTTTCTAATTTAAATGCTCATATTGCGTATAATCAAGAATTGTCTATACATCCCGCAGTACACGTTTCTTTTAAGAACAAGCCCGTTCTGGAAATTTCCGGATGTTATAGCTAAGATTGACCTCTCAATGAAATCCTGCTTAGAAAACATTCTCAATTTGGAACTTGAAAAACCTCAATGGACTTTGGCCTCTCTGCCTATATCTCACGGTGGTCTAGGTGTGAGATAAATCGCAGACATCGCGCTTCCTGCATTCCTTTCATCAGTCAATTCGGTACAGAAACTTTTATCTACTCTAAATGGGACTCAGGATATAGTTTCTGAACTCTATTTTCTTGATGAAGCTACCAAAGCATGGAAATCCTGTCACGATGATTTTATTTTACCAGTCACAAACTCTCAGAAAATTTGGGATAATTTTAATATTACTAAAATCATAAATTATAAACTGAACTTCACTAATGACGTGAACCGCGCACGATTTATTGCAATTCAGTCTCCAGAATCAAGGGCGTGGCTTCATACAATTCCTTCACGAAATATTGGAACAATTTTGGATAATCAATTTTTCAGGAGCTGTGTTGGGATTAGATTGGTTGCAAACTTTTCCAAACTCATTTATGTGAATGTGGAAACACAGTTGACGAGTTTGGTTTTCATAGTTTGAGCTGCAGCAAAAGCAAAGGTCGATTCTCCAGGCACACTGAACTGAATTCAATAGTCAAAAAATCTCTAGCCTCAATCCACGTAAACGCTACCACGGAACCAGTCGGCCTTAGCCATGACGATGGAAAGCGACCTGATGGAGTGACTCTCGTTCCTTGGAAGAAAGGACAACGATTAGTTTGGGACGTAACTTGTGTAGATACTCTTGCTGCAAGTTATCTGTCACAAACGGTTTCCAAAGCTGGACTAACAGCAGAAGCGGCCTGCAAGCGTAAGCACAGCAAATACGAGAACCTGAAATCAGCAAACTTTCTATTGAAAGGACTCGCTTTTGAAACATTTGGACTATGGTGTCAAGAAGCCCATTCTTTCTTGGACACCCTAGGATCTATGCTCAACAAAGAAACTGGCGACCCCAAAGCAAAATTTTTCCTATATCAACGAATCTCCTTAGCAATACAACGTGGAAACGCTGCCAGTGTTCAAGGCACCTTACCTCAGTTGGTGCCCATGGATGAATATAACAATTTATAGTTATTTTGCCTTAGTTTAAAGATGTAGTTGTTTTAATTGTAATTGTAATGTCAAATTTGACAGTTGTTTGATGTTATATTCCAGTTTCTGATTTATTCGTTGTCACTTGTTAAATTTGACGTTCAACGTTCAAACCAAAAATATCCCCGCAAAGTGACCAAAAAACCCACATAAAATGTGCAATGCCATCGCGCAGTGACGTCACGAGTTTGACAAGGATGTCTTTCTTTGAAAAGGTCTATTATTACACAAATAACCCAAACAAACGTCATTGAGGTTTAGTATCAAAGTTACAGGTATTTGAACGGAAGCCCCGCTTATTTTCAACTCCTATGTGACAATGAATCGGCTAGTGCTATTTTCCTCAGCAAGATGAAGAAGACATTGACAAGGCATCTTTTTAGGTGTTTATAACCCGTTCTCGTAACATCGTGGATTAAATAAGTTTCCAATATCAAATGGTTGTTTGGTTACAATTGTATACGTTATATGTTTAACTAAACAATGTCTATTTACAATTTTCAACTTGCTAGGTAATAGTTTTACGAAGATTCCAAGAAACCATCTTAGAGTTGGGCGCCCAAAAATATAATTGATGGCCAAAATTCTTTGAAGGTTTTGTTGAATGTGATGGAAAAAAACGATTATTTACTTTGTTGCTGTCAGCGTCGATGATTCCGAATGCAGGAGTATTCACATCAGCACCACAGGCTGTAATGGTTTAGGTAATTATTAAAAATTGCAAGGTACACGATCATTACTTTTGTTTTAAACGTATTTTTTTTATATCAAATCTTTCGAAATGATTTACTATTGATGAACATGATCTGTTCTATTAGTATATTTTTAAGAGGAGCTCGGACACAGTCTCAGGCCGCAAAATTGGAAATGGCAAATCTACGGAGTAATCATTCGTGGTGGTTAATCTCCTTTAATAACTATTTAGTTAGGATTGTTGCCAAAGACTGTTGACCCTTAGTGGGAGATAAACAGGTTTTGGCGGCGTTATATAAACGCCATGCGCCTTACTTGAAATAGCGTTTCGACTGACTCCCATAAAAATTTTATCTTGGATTACAATGAATGTAACATAAAAACTATTGAATGAAAATTTTTAATAAATACAAACGACCAACTTTATATGTGGACAAACAATCATATGAATTTTTATGCGAGTTTGAGCTCTTCACCGATTTCTTATAAAACCTTGATAGAGACTGACTTTCTAGTCAGTCAAAACGTTGGCTAAATACGGAAAATGGTTTTATTTAACTCCACCAAAACCTTTTGCTCTACTACGAAGGCCTAATAGTCTTTGAAAACAATCCTAACTACGGAGTAATCCTTGTGACCCTACCCATGGATATGTCACCAGCACCACAATCCCTTTTGAAGTTCATTTTTTACAAGTGCATAGGTGACTGCTCCACAAGCGTTTATTAACACTGGCCTCACTACATTTCTAAACGTTAAAGTAGTTTTTGCACTTCTTATATTTAATGATTCACTTTACACCCGCTTCCGCGAGCATAAAAGACTCTTTTTCGCTCAATTTACTTTAGCGCCCGCATTTTTTACTTTAAGGCCTGCTTTCACTTTAAGGCCTGTATATATCGTTAATACCGAATTGATCTGAGAATTTACGATTAATCAGAGACAAAATCATAACAAACGGTATGAAATTATGCATGAGAAGTGACATAAGAATCACTACAAATTATTCTTAAAAATCAATTTTTTTTCAGAAAATATATAAATTAAATAAATTTTCTAAGAGTGTAGAACTGGAGTAAATCTTACCTAACCTATAATTGTGAAAGGTTATTTGTTTAATTCAATTAACTGATTTTACAAACTTTTCCCAATATCTTGTTACGGGTTTATTTGCAAAAGTAGAACGTATATCAAGAGCCTTCTTAAAAACGTGTGTCGGGTGTAGCACGTTACGACAAAAGTCGATCCATTGATGGATTTTTAATTAAGAAAAGTTTCGGGGACGATGAGCGGACATTTTCTACTTCCTTCTACATGGGTGTTGGGCGTGCCTCTTGAAGTAAAAATTTTACACATAAATTATTAATTTGTGATAATTCCAAGTCGAATTGGTGTTTAAATTTAAATCCGACCGCTTTCACCGTAAGTACTTCTTTTCCTTTACATAAAAATCTATTTTTGATAGATGTAAATTATGAGGCACGTACTTCCTAGTTATTCTTTTGTAAAATGTTGCAAAGTCTATATACAACGTCATTATTGCATTTGGTTACATAAACTTAACTTAGTACATCAAGTGAACCTTAAGAAAGTCGTTCAAGTTTAGTTTTTTCTAAAACTTGTTAAATGTGAATGTATTAAGTAGTTAACAAAATGGAATTGATTTTGTGGGCCTTGGTTTAAACACAAGTAAGTAAGTACTAAGACATTTTGTAAAAGTCGAAAATACCTGGGTACATTTTAGCGAATTGGACATAGAATTGCCGTTAAAAAGATGATGTAAATTGCATTGTCTACAATTTTATTTGAAGTATTTTTTCTTTTTTCAAAGAAAGTAGTAATAACAACCCAGGTACTTATGATTCATACTTAATGTTGGCTTAGGGTTGTTTTTTTTTAAATTAGTAATGACAGTTACTCAATTTTATGTTGAGCAATCGATTTTATTAATTACGTACTAACACATTGGGAATTATGTGACCAATCACTTGCTTAGTTATGAAACACAAATAAAGTGTTATATTACCTTTCCTGCTGACTGGTTTCATTATAAAGGACTTGACAGCTTAATGGTGCAGATGGTTATCAAATATTAAAACGTGACAAACGTTGCACAATCACAAAATAAATAGAATAATAACAAACATTAAATGGAAAGCATCGCTTGAGAGAACGAGTACTTTATTAGTATGAAATAATAAGGTACTATATCAAACAGTATATTAATGAACAAATGTGCGCGTTGTAAAGCTATACCTTCACTATTTCAAAATTAAGTGATATTTCAAGGTAAGTATAAGCGTTTTAGGTGAATCTAAATAGCTCCCGCAACCAGCCATAAAAAATTCTTATAGCTAAAAGCTAATATTAAAGGTGAAGCAAGGGGCGTCATTGCCAGTTTCAATGCTAATTACTCTATAACTTAGAATACATAAGTGGATCGTTACAACAACAATGCTTAATTATACATAATTTTATAAGCGTATTATTTTGTTTTCTAAGTTTAACGAAAAGTTTATATTTCACCAAAATATACACTCGAATAATGTTCTAAAGTAACATTCCATTAAAATCTATAAACATTTAGTTACCAAAATTAAACTAAATTAATAATAACTAAACCATGATAAATTTTTAGAAACTTTTGATTACTTTTTTAATGCGCTTTTGATGAAAAATTAAGATACAATAGATGTAAAAAACGTACATGAGCAACTGAAAATGTTTTTTTTTAAATTACACGAAGACCAAATGATGTTCTATTCGTGTATTAAAACAAAAATATAATTCAAGTAGTGTGATGAGAATTAAAAATAATAATTTTGCAAGTGCTTAATTAAATTTTTCTATGTAACTTTCAGTTGTTTTTTTATGTAACATTTCAAAACAAACGTTAATATTCACTTTATTAATAACAAACGGATAGATTTACAGTATCTACTGTTACAACATTGACAATTTCCGTAGGCTAACATCAGAACGTGCAGCATGGAATAACCGATCAAGTATAGTAATTGTTAGCAAAATTTGATAATTACCATTTTACTCCCTGAATATAATACTATTCAACGTAGTAAATGTAAAAAAATAACAATAAAACCAAAAATTGAAAGAGTTTTTGTTTGTAATATTTTTATAACTTTCAATAATGATGATCAACATATTCTTTTTGTTTAAAAGAGTAATTAATTAAACCGAGTTTTTTTGTTTCATAAATATTTCGAGTTTAATGAAAATTTAAAACTTATATAATAATTTTTAGAAACGTCATGAAAAGTCTTGTTTAAATTGAGTTTTGTGTTGGAAATTTATTAGTTTTACCATTGATTAGAAAGTTACTAAAGATCCGCAACGCATATGGGGAAAATGTAACGTACAATTTCACCGATTTGTAGATGGCTTCACCGTTGATTTTCAGCGAAATATTTTAGTTTCTTTCTTGTGCGCGTTAAATTAGTGTCACCGTTGAACCGATCCGAGTTTGTGCGTGGGTCTGAAAGTTGTTGTGACAACGGCTAAGTGTAAATACTTGAATTGCAAATACAATACTAAGAAGAACAAAAACAAACGTTTTTTTAAATTTCCAATGAAAGATGTACACCGCGCCAGCGAGTGGGATCATTGTTATTGCTCTAGGAAATAAGTTAATCTGTGAAGAACATTTTTAAGGTCAGATATATAAACATTAAAAGAAACAATTACATAAAAATGCAGTGCCGACAAAATTCGAGAAAGAAGGTATGTACTTACAAAGCAAATTAATATTATTTTATTTACCTACTGAAATACTTTATCTTTCTATAGTTTTTTTTAAATTTCAAATTGATAAGATAAAGAATTATGCACTCGTTTGAAGTGATTCACATAAATTCGTCGTGTTTTATTAACTTGATTCCGTTTGAAAATTGATCGCATATAATTTATGATTTTTAATTTATCCAATTGTAAGTTTTTGCGAAAAACAAAAATACAAAACAAATTTAATAGTCCATTAACAACTTATTTGTTGTTTGATTACAATGTACTTAAAGTTGGGTGTATTTAATGAGAATTAAAATTTTAAAAAGAATATTTAAAATTAAATACAATTGACTCAGCATATCTTTTATCAGTGAATTTATGTTATTTTTTCTTTTAGAATCAACTTGCGAAGTCCTTCTAGATTCAAAAGAAAAACTCAGCAGATTCATCTTTTTCAACTGGATCCGAAGCGAACAAATTGTTTATGTAAATAATAATCACAATTACATTAAAATACATAAAAATGATGTTTTTATCATAAGTTGTATTTAATGTTTAATTTAATTTTCAACGTGGTCGTGTTTTCTTAAAATTCATATTTTCAAAAAATATATACAAAAGTTTAAATCGTTCAGGAGAAGATTTGTTACGGTCCAAAATATTCGAGTTGCGCGTTGCGACGAGAATCAAATTTACCGCGCATGAAACGAATTTTCCTATTGGTGGATCGGAATTTTCGTAGTTTTAATCGAAACGACGGGCCGACATCTTGGAACTTTCTCTTTATCTTGGGAGATTGACGGTGCTGTACGAAACTAAAAACTACATATAAAATTTCAATGTGGCTTCAATAATTACACGATAAATTAGTGTGGAAATATAAATCCGACCGATTACGCCGTAAGTGGTTTTCTTTGCTATTTCTCTGGTTAATTTAGTGGTTGTATTAATTGCTAATTACAACGTATTGCTTTAGCACGTGTGGACCTCATATTCTACTCATAATTGACTGTCTGGATAATTCCTGGGGCGCTGGAACGAGCATTTGGGAATCCTTTGTGACACAAAACGTGCCTGCAATAGCGTTGTTGTCGACCTCGAAGATACACGGCCGAACATACTTCAGCGGTTGGAGGTCACGCACGCGATGCGCCTGCTATTTACAAAGGCAACAATCGGCTCCGTATTAGAACGAGTTTACTATTAGTTTTTAATTCACCGCGTGTACGTGACGTGTGTACGTCGAGTTTCCTTAATCACCAATCTTAAATTGGTACGCTACTTCTATTTTGGAGTTAATAAACTGTGGCGTTTAAGGGTGTATTACTCTAGACGCCGGTTTGGATCAGAGAAACAGTTTGCGTTCGAGTAGGGTTTAGCAGCATTTATTACTGTACATAGCGTGGTCGAGCTACACTAATTATAATGATGAATAAAAACGTTGTAGGTCAGCACATAGTAGTCGGCGTACTACGTGCTATGCGATGTCACCTGATATTCTGGTATAATGTGTCGTGCTGAAGACGGTGGCCCGGAATGAATTGCACCGATGGATTCGAGCTTCGGCCGGTCTTTACTTGATGCTGGCGCGGTGACTTGTTGGCTTCTCGGCTACCCTCATTATCCGGTTGGAACTGCACTGAATTGATGGCTAACTAGACTGTGTGTCAAACTGATGAACTGTTGTTGTACCTACTTCGTTTTATACATGCGAAGTAGGTTGTGTGCTTAGTAAGCAAGGCCGTTGAGAATGCTGAGTGTGCACTTGCTTACTTGCAATGTATGTTATTGTTTCCACGTTTACTACATGCGTAATACGCGGATGTAGAATTGATTAGAATAGGGTTGCGATGTCAACTCCACAAAACGAAAAACTTAACTGAATTGCGACATACTTGAACGCGAACTATAACTAATTGATTATTGCTAATGCACGCAAGTTTCATGCAACAGACTCTATCATTTCTCTTACATACTCCTAATATTTTAAATTGTATGTGCTATATTTATATGTCTTTTGTCTCTCTCTTTGATTTGTGTTCGTTGTAGCGTGTTAGACTCTAAGTAAAACCTAGTGAATTTCTGTTGATCGGTTTTATTTCTCTTCGTTACCCAGCAGGCGGCGCCTCGTTACGCAGCAGTTATTTCTTTTAGTTCTTCTAAGGATCTTCCCCATCTCACCGACTTAGCCGACACGCTTATAAATACGGGATCTACCACAAATTTAGTACGCTATTTCGAGCCAAATATTGTTCTTTCTTTTTTTTTTAGGTTGCATAGCTAGAGCCGTCACTTTATTTTTATCTCTTATTATTTGTGAACTGCAACCGTTACAGATTGTAATTAGTTTTTGGGTAATTTCATAAAATTTAATCTATTTTCAAACAAAAATTTGTTTTATAAATTTTTTCGTTTAGTTTGATGCAAACTTTTAAGAATAATATAAAATTTTTATTGTTTTATAATTACACTTACAAATATGATCAAAATTAGTTGATTTTCAAAAAATAGGGATTTTCAAATAGCTTCAACTATTTTCTTTGAACTTCGATTTACTTAAAAAACGACGTCGTTTTATGATAACGTATCATATGATGTTATAACTTATGTTAATCAGTTTATAAGGACACCCGTTGTAAAAATATGTGATGAATTATTTTAATTATTAATTTTCTAGTCCACTTTTGAAATAAAAAATAATTTAACAAATTTGACTTCTTTATGCACGTACTATAAAATCAACATAATTGCAAAAACCGACATAATTTTTAAACATTTTGATGTTTCTTCTAGATAATGACTCCTTCTATTGCAATCACATTCCGTTGACCGCTTACGAGATTCCATATACATTTTAAATAAAATCTAACATTAATTTAGTTTTTTTACATTATTTAGGTTCCTCCATGGTGCCGCGGTAAGTGAATCTGTTTCAACTTTGTTTTGTTGTCACCACCACATTAAATGAATCTGAATGCACACAGAGACGTTTCCAGGTAGGGATAGGTAGGTTGTCGAAAGAACAACATTGTCATATAATAAATAAAAGTCAAAAATCTTGTTACCGGTTGCCATGAAAACTACTTTCAAATAATAATTTGCAACTAAATGAACCTATTTTTTCATTTTTCTCTAGAATGGAAAGAAAAATTAGAACGAAGAGAGCCGGTTCCGTGGTTTTGAAACAAGCAAAAACTTTTATGAAGAATACATTTTTCTCGAAAAATTAAAAATAAAAAGTTTTTCCTCTTGGCAACCCCATCCGGGGATGTACTATACAGGGTGATTCATAAATATTGGGACATAGGCTAAGGGCGGGTTATTTAGGCTAAAATATGACTATAGGACCCAATATTCCTTAATAAACTATTAATGTGGAAAAAGATACAGAGCGTTAAATTAAATTTTTTTTTCAATTTTTGTTAATAATTTTACTGTAAATTTATCAATTCTTATCAAAATCGGCAGAGAGGCATAATTTTGATTAGAGAATATGACGTAAACATCATTTCTACACAATATTGGTACTCCTGTTTAAATACGATAATTTCATCTGTTTCCGAGAAAAACGCAGTTGAACAATTCGTAGTGTCAGAAGGGGATTTCAAATATTACATAATTTATTAAGGGTACGTTCTGGATTGTCAGATAATTATGCTTCTCTGTAGATTTTGATAAGAATTGATAAATTTACAGTGAAATTATTAACAAAAAATAAAGAAAAAAATTAACGCCTTGTATCTTTTCCACAGCAATATTTTTATTAAGGCATATTGTGTCTTATGGTCATATTTTGGTCTAAATAACCTGCCCTTAGTTTATGTCCCAATAGTTATGAATCACCCTGTACAGTTAATATATTACTTATACCTATGTATTTTTATTTTTTCAAGTTATTAATTACAGAACAAAACAATATAGGTAACTTACAAGAGCAATTGATAATAAAACGATGCATTTATGTATATTTATAAAGTAACATTTTAAACAAACTTGTATATTTTTAAAGTAAAAGTATAGAATTTAAAATAAAAATATAACTTTTACTATAAAGTATAAAAAAATTGAACCTAAAACAATTAATAATCTTTAAATTAAATATTACAATACAACTTTAAAAAAGTTATTGATTATTGACTTAAAATGATGAAAATCTTGTAAAGTAATCTGCCACATTTTCTTCTTGAACAACTTCTGTAGAGTTCTGGCTAATTATTGGGTTGGAATATGAATATGAATATGATTTACAGAGGAAATGTAGTGTTGAGAAGTGGTTTGTGTCATAGGAGGAGGGCTCGGTCCTGCAGAAGGTGATGGTGTAGGTGATGGAGATGATGATGTATAGTATGGAGATCTATAGCTTGTAGATGACATGGAAGGTGGGGATGTCCGCATTGATTGCGATTGATAGGAAATTCACTCCATGCCTTGTTAATGTGCCCATTTCTGCTTCAAACAGAGTATCATTAATAATTTTTTCTGCAAAACGCCTTCGGTCCGTATGAAGTCTGCCTAATTTTATAGCCCATCCCTTGACTACAAAGTCTGATTCAGTTTCCAGTTTTTTAAAATATGCGGTAGCTCAACCAATTAGCTCATCTGTTGATTCCTTTGCAGATATCTTTTTTTTTCTTCTGAGGTTGAGAACTTTGTTGGTCAGTAGATGATGTCTGTGAGTATTCATTTAAATTGGGCTACATACAGTAAAAAATCATAAAAATTAAAAAATAAATTATTAACAAAACTATAACAGTTCAAATTATTTGATACCACAAGGACAGAATACTAAATTACGGCAGGGTATAAAATTAAAACCATAACTACTCAATAACTAACGAATTTATGGGAGCTGGTGCCTGGTAGCTAATTTTTGTTGATTTGTACATTCAGGTACAAAGAAGGATGGAAGCAAATAGCGCAGGAACAATGGAATTTCCACAACTGTTTAGGTAGTGTGGATGGCATGATTAAATGGTATTGATTAAAAAACTTCCCAACTCCGGTTCTTATTTCTACAACTACAAAGGTTTTTTTAGCATTGTTCTGATGGCTATTTTTAATGCAAAATTTCAGTTTACCATGGTAGATGTAGGTGCAAATGGACGTATATCCGATGGTGGCGTTATGAAGAACACGATATTTTGGCAAAAGTTATCTCAGAATCAGTTGAACATTCCTGATTCACGTGAATTACCAGACTCTGATTAAAAATTTCCTTTCGTGTTTATTGGTGATGAAGCTTTTCAACTATTACCAAATTTTATGAAGCTTTACAACAGAGCTGTGATCACCGATGAAAAACGAATTTTCAATTATAGAATATCTAGGGCGCGTAGGATCGTCGAAAATGCGTTTGTAATTTTAACATCAAGGTTTAAAATATTTCAAAAAAATATTAAATTTGCACGAAAAATAGTGATGGCTTGCTGTCATTTGCACAAATACCTGTCAACAAGGAATAATGGATATAATTTGCAACGCAGTGATATTGATTTCGAAAACCAAAATACTGGCACATTGGAAGAAGGTTCATGGCGACAAGGAACTCAACAGATGGCAGAACTTCAAAGAACCCGAGGAAATTCAACAGCTGAAGCAAAAAAAAATAAG
Source organism: Abscondita cerata (assembly GCA_030710515.1). Lineage (NCBI taxonomy): Eukaryota > Metazoa > Arthropoda > Insecta > Coleoptera > Lampyridae > Abscondita > Abscondita cerata. Next base: position 56,626 of record JALBCR010000342.1, read on the forward strand.
AGATGATTTTTGCGAGTATTTCAATTCTTCTGGCTCAGTTCCATAGCAAAATAATTACTTAAATTAGTATACTATGTTAACTTTTTAATACTTGTTAAATTTAGTACAATGTATACACTACGATTACATAATGTAATAAAAATGCACTTTTTGATTAGTTAAATCAATTTTAAGTACAACTGACAAGTGATAAGTAAATTATTTAATTATTTATTTAGAATATAATTTTTACTTAAATTTATACTAATATAAAATCAAGATTAAATATTATACCAAAAATATTAGTAGTGCTAAATAACCAAAAAATGCTTAAAAACCTGCACATCAAATAAATGAATAAGTAGGTACTTGAAGTTTACTAACCTCAGAAGTTTGAGTTTCTGCTCTCTCAACTTGATCTTTGATAAACAGTGGTTCGTTATAGTACCATACGTTGGGTTCTGAAATGTTGTCCGTCGATGGTCAGTTGCATCGACTTTCAATTACCTTGTAGTTCTTGTTAAAATTAGTTCGAAGTATATTTATTTTTTGTTTTAATTTCTCTACAGTGAAATCAGGTTTATACTGCTTTTCAGGGTAATCACGATATAAAGTTATTAACACTGTCAAAAATCACGCTCACCAACTTCGTCGTCACGAACGGCACGTGGTATCGATGTTTCCTCCATGTTGTCTGACTTGTCAATGATGAAAATTACGTACTTCTTGAGAATAAACAACTATAGACGTTCAATATAATTTATCAATCGTGCTCCTCAATACGCGCCAATCAAAATTTTTATCAATCTCCCTCAATAATTGACAATCCGCATCAATATTCTCTTAAACGATCAAAACTCGTTTCAATAAGGTTCCATCAATATTATTGATGAAAATACTGACAATAATAAGTAATCCTAGATAATATTATATTCGAGTTACTATTAACTCTAATTGATGCGGTCTTTACGTTGAAGTTAATCACTTCCTGTGCGGTAAGGTACATTTCTACTTATTTTATTATTGGTTTGGAAGGCAGATATACCTATATTCTTTTTGATCTGGACCAAGTACTAAATTTGTGATATTTATTAAGTTTTGTGTGATATCTCGTTGTTAAACTATAAGTGAAGTTTATTTGAAAGTAATGACATCTATTGAACATGTTTCTTTATACTTAATTCGATTAACCCCCTCTCTTTTTTCCTGCTTCTTAAGAGTGGTAAGTTACTTAAGCATCTAGATTAATTTTCTTTTGAAGTAGATGGCGTCCGGGGATAGGTTTGAGCGTCTTTGTGTTTATTTTTAGTCTCACGCCCACTCACACCGACCAGTCTTGAAACGAACACGCCGGGTGACGATCAAATCTATCAACATTTTACTAATGTAGATCTAAGAAAGGGCGACAAAGAAAGTTTTACAAATGCTGCTGATATTGACTATATGGATGTAGATTCTATTTCTAATGATTCTAAGGCAACAATTGAAAAAGCCGATATTTTTAGCTGAATCGATTTCTCTTCTGAAATTGAATTTGTAAACGTTATACTATTTTGGTAGACAGCAATGGCAATACACAATTAGTAGTATCAGATGGTTAAGACCCTTTATGAAATTAAAAATAATCAAAGTAATGGAACACTAAACTGCAGCGTTTATTTTAACAAACGGGAAAACACCAAAAAACTGCACCAAAAAACTTTATTCGGACACGTGTTTCAATAGCTTAGCTATTGTTTTTTTGGTATTTTCCCGTTTGTTATTAAAAATAATGATGAATTTTATCTTACTGATTCATACATTTTCAAAGACAAAGCATTGACTCCTGATACAGTAAAAATTTTAATTTTTATTGGACAATGTCAGCCAGGACATAATGACATTGCAAACTTATGCAATAACTTGAAGAAAGTTTAATGCCTTTTAGTATCAGTTAGTACAGAATTATGGAACCACGAACAAAAAATACCGTCAGTGGCTACTATGCTCCCACATATGCTATAAAATGTTTTGTTTCTCGTGTTGGTTATTCTCTACGAATAAATGTCAATGGTCAGAGCCTAAAAAAGGATTTTGTAACTTCAAAAAGGCTTTGGAAAAACGTATTAGTCATGAAGGAAGTCGCGCTCGTAGAAAATCTCATAGTAAGTACATAATCACCAAACTAAGACTTTTAATAGGTACCTCCGTTACTACAGATAACAGCAAAAAAAAATGAGATAATCAAAAACCCAGAGATTCTTAAAAAATTTTTTGATATGTGCTTTATTGCAAAACAAAATTTACCGTTACGGGGACATGTCGAGAACCAAAAAAGTAACAAGAAACGCAATTTTTTTGAACTTTTTAACCTTTTTAAAAAATATTACTCCACATTAGCCGAGCAAAGAAAAAACTAATGCAAAATACACTAGCAATAGGATCGAAATAAAATCCTCAGAAGTGCGATCAGGAATAATCGAATATATAAAGCAGGTAAAGTATTTCACTGTAATAGTGGATCTATCCAGAAAAGAGCAGTTTTCACTTTCCATCAGATTTATTTGGAAGAATGGTTTTCCTGAAGAAAGGTTCATAGTTTTTGTTGATATTTCCAGTGGATCTGCTGAAACATATTTTAAAGTTTTAACCAATGAGTTGATCTCTCGTGGTATATTAGTATTACTCACTGTAGAGGTCAATAATATGACGGACCTAGTACAATATCAGGACCTTTAACAGGAATACAAACTCGAGTGAAAGAAGAAGTTCCTGAAGTTGCATACGTTCGTTGTTGCGTACACCACCTTAATTTGGTTCTAGTCGATGCAGTAAATTCTTATACTGAAGTTAAATGTTTTTTTGGCACATTGGAACAAATTTATTATGAAAGCCTTACGAAAGGATCAAATATTTTTAGTCTATGACACCCAAACTAAAATAAGTTCTGGTATTTGTAGAAGAAATAAACGAAAGACCATATCTCACGATGAAGTTGCTGAGACTCTGTCCATGAAAGCTCTAGAGATCAGTTTTGTATCAACGTCTACTACACAACCCTAAACTTATTCATTGAAGCACTGGAGCGCAGATTCAAAATTTTTTGATTACAGGTTTCACTAACGTAAGTTAATTTTAAATTTCATTTGATAAAATTTCTCGTTTGAATCGTTTACGAATTTTGATTAGGTATTATTGTAATCGAACTTCACACACTAAAATATGTATATTGTTTTCCTAATTAATAAAATGGTGGATAAATTTTTCCAGAAGCTTATTCATGTTATTCAAGCCTCTGCTAATAGTCTGCCGCCTTTATCATTTTACCAAAAAACTGAGTCTATCAATATTATTGTTGTCAATCGTACCTATTTATTTATTAGACCTTCACAATTACCTAAATATTTATTTTACATTTTTCATTCACAACTACTTTTGCAGTTGTTCGATGCCAAACTTTTTGGTGCAACAATTTAATTTCTGAAAATATCAATATTTTTTTACATGTTTTTTTCTAAAGATATTACATATTCTTAGAGGTTGAATAAAAATACTGGTTCGCGTCAAGTCTGACGGCTTATTAGAGAACTGTTCCCCTCTTATTCTCTTGCTAGAGAAGCATTAGATATAATTTTCGTGTAAAAAGGTTTTTCCGTCTTTACATTTAACTTTTTATTGGTAATAAATAATGCTGCGGGCGACAGGCGGCTCCTTATGAACTCATATTTTTCTTGTACAAGTTTATAGTCTTTCTTTGTAATCATGTTGCCCCTCTAAAAATCGTATTATTTTTTCCTCATAATATGTAAAGTTTTCGAAGAGAACACAAGAAAGTGGGTGTCTGTTCTTGTTGAGTGTAGTGAAATATTTTGTTTAAAAAACTTGGTTTCTTATTGTACAAACAATGGGAAATAAGCGAAAATTGCGCCTATCTGACCCTTGTAAAAGTAGACGATTATTAACAAAAAGAAGGTAAGATACCTATTGAAAGTCGTTTGTTAAAAAAAATATTATAGGTTGTTACATCTAAAACAGCGGAAGCAAAATCAAGAAACTTCGATAAGTCAAAGGTAGGTTAAAACATATACGTGTATTGCGTAGTTCATAAAAACTGCATTTTTCATCGTTCTAATAGCGTTCAACAAACCGAAAATTTATTAATCACTTTTCAAGAACCTAGTATAAGTACAAGTACATTGCAATGCACTGTGGATGATTTGGGTCACGAAGAAGAATTATTTAAGAGGTAACTTTGTTCAGTTACAATAATTTTGCAATGTATCATAATATTTTGTAATATGTAGCACGAATAATGAAATACCAGAGGATTCATCGGCGATTTCTGCGACCAGCATGAATGAATGTGAAGATTTTATAAATATGGATACCGAGATGAAAAGCAATGAGTAACACCTTATTTAAAATTTTTATACCAATTTTTCCATATTTATAGTTCAGTCGGCAATACCAAATGCAACGAAAGTATTTTGGAGGGTAACAGGATTGTCATTTTAAAATACGTTTTGAAACAGCTTATGGATTTCCCTCATTGTGAACTTTTTTCCTGTTCTATGAAGGAAGTCAAAGTTATCAAGGAACATAGAAAAGGATTTACATCCAAAATTACACTAGAATGTACGATGTGTAAAGTCCAACAACAAATATAAACATCTGATAGTGATAGAAAATTAAATGTCAATGGAGCTAGTGTACTCGGAATCATCAGCATTGGATGTGGCTACTCCCAATTATCTGAATTCGCTAGCACTCTCAATATACCCCTATGTCCTACAATTTATATAAATCCATCGAAGAGAATTAGACTGAGGTAGTTGAAGAAAGTTGCTGGAACAGTATGCTTGAAGCTGGGAACAAGGAAGCCCTATTAGCTCGGGAATGTGGAGATGTTGATGATGATAATATTCCTTTGATTACTGTCATCGCAGATGGTGGCTGGTGTAAACGTTCGTACCGGACTGCATACAATGCTCGTTCTGGTGCTGCTTGCATTGTTGGTCAAAAGACAGGAAAACTTTTGTTTTTAGGCATTAGGAACAAATTTTGCACAATGTGTAATTTAGGTAACACAAACCATTTGTGTTTTAAAAATTGGAATAGCTCTTCAACATCGATGGAGACTGATATTATTGTAGAAGGTTTTAAACAAAGTTTGAAAATTCACGGGATTAAATATACATCGATTGTTGGAGACGGAGATAGTAGCGTAACAAAAAAATTGCAAGAAACCAGACCATATGGAGAAGTTCCTGTTCAAAAAATTGAATGTGTAAATCATTTATTGCGAAATTACAGTAATAACCTGAAGATCTTACCATCAAAAAAGTATTCTTCAAAGGGCCTTGAAGTTCCTGTGCAATTGCGACAAGTTCTAAAAAATATTCTTCAAAGACTCAGAGTTGATGTAGAATGCGCACTGAAACATCGACGGGAGGAAGTTGTTTCTTTTCAAATGCAAAATGAAAATCTTAAAGGGCACAGAAAACAGCATTCACCATGTTTTTGGAAACCACGATAAATGCGCTGCTTATTTTTGCCAAGGTTGAAAATTAGTTGAACGAAACTACATACCGGACATGAAAATGTGTGGTCTTTATAATGATATAATGTCCTTTGCTAATAGATTAATTTTTAACAGCAGAAGTTTATTGAAAAATATGACTAATAACATGGCAGAATCATACAATAGCATAGTCACAAAGTTTATAGGAGACAAGAGAGTGGAGGTTATGGCACAAGGTGTTATGCTGCTGGAATTACCTTTAATGAAAGTCCCGAATATCATTCTGTTGTTCACAAAGCCATCACTGGAAAGAGGTAAACATACAAAAACTTTCATTTGAAAAAAGACGAAGAAAGCCATCTTATGTAAAAAAAGATTGGCGTTTATTAAAAATAAAATCCGACAAAAAAAATTGAAAAAGGTGGTGCTCAAGCGGACGAACATTACGGAGATGTTGCACCTCATATAAATGATGAAGAAATGGAGGTACGAAAAACAAATTTTTTAAAAGATTTGAAAAAAAATTAAAAAGAAATAATAGAATTAATGACGAAAACCAAAGGTCAATCAGATTCTGTTTTATGGGCCGAAGAGCGCAGAAAAAGGATTACTGCTTCAAATTTCGGCAAAATATGTCATCTCAGAAAGTCAACTGATCGCATCTAAGTCGTTCGCCAAATTTTAAAAACATTTAGTTCAGTGGCAACTAACTATGGACTTGAACATGATCCAATTGCACTTTCAGAGTTTAGTGACCTCATAGGCAAACCAATTCAACCTTGTGGATTTTATATCGACGAGGAAGATTATTACTTAGGAGCATCACCTGATGGACTAATTGAAGAAAATGCCCTTGTAGAAATCAAATGTCCATATAGTAGTAGAGATTTAACTGTAGAGGAAGGTGTTAAACAAGGCAAAATAAAATTTTTAGAAATCAAATCGACCAAATTGCATCTCAAGAAAACTCATAATTATTATTTCCAAGTGCAGGGTCAACTTATGGTAACGGGAAAAATGGTTTGTATTCTCCAACAACAATTATATTTAACTATAGAATAAAAACAACAATTATTATTGTTGCTACATTTTTAAAATGGTAACTAACGGAGTTATTCGTCAGTTAAATTTAACTGGTGTGGTGAATACGGCTCTAGATTGTTAAAATGTAACAATCTTTCATAATGCAGAAAAACTCGAATTTAATTATTATTATTGAAAATACAAGAAGACTTTTAAGTAATAAAATTTAAATTTAAAAAAGAAGAAGTTGTTAGGGAAGAGTATTTCTTTTATTTATTCTTTTGTATAACATTAAATTAGTAGTGTATATTAATCAATGGTAGTGTATTACATACTATACTACTGCTGACTCGCTGACTGCATAATTGTATATCTGAAACGTGACGGTTTATATAAACACACTGTGCTTTCAATACTCTATTTCATATAAATTGTTCTGTAAATGTTCCATGACATATACACTATTTCATTTAAAAATTAAAAACGACGATTTACTTTTGCGAATAGAATCCCCTTAAGTAAAAAAGTTTCATTTGGATACCAATAGATGGTGCGTGATGCACTAGCGCCCCTCTCTATAATGTCACCTCTCCGTCCTGAAAAGCTCGGCACGCCACTGAACGTACAGTTGTGTGATAAACGAATAATGCCAATTATATTTTTTGAAATGTACGTAGGATATTCATAGATAGATGAAATAGTTGCAGACCTAAGTATGAACTTTGGGTACACCTGACTAAATTTTCATGAATAATGATTGTGTATTGTGTACTTTAGGTAAAAGTATCTATCTACCATATTGGATTTAATCGTACCTATAATAAAATAATAATATTGTTTTGGTTAATTAATTTAAGAATTAATTATAATTACATTTATTTGATAATTGACCATTGAATATACAATAAAGTAGAATTTGCCCATAATCGTAGGGTTCTAGTCTCCTTATTGGAACACATTCTTACTTTGTAAAATTTGATAAAATTACATGCATACACAATGTTTCATTTCTGGATAAATGGTGATTAAATTAAAGTAAGTTACTTTTTAGTCAAAAATATTCAATCTTTTAGTACCACATTCAATCATTTTGATTTTGTTCCCTAAAGGACGAACTGAAAAGTATGTTTTACTTTTCAGTATTTTTATGATGAAAAAGGTTGATTTTGTAAAACAGTTATTTATTTATCAAACACGAGAGGTGATATTAAAAAGGGAGAAAGTAATTACTTGCTATGACCTTTAAAATAAAATCCTTATCGTTCGTGGTGAATTCAAATGTTGATTTCATACTGCAAATTTAAAGAATTTTACATAAAAAGAAACGAATTTAAATATATATCGTACAAAGTATTCGTAAAAGTTAAGAAAGCGGTAACTACTTTATATTTCCATAGCATTGGAAGTATATGTTAAAATTAAAAACGAAAAAACTGCGAGAAATTTTTGTGTTTTATACGATTGTTCATTTTAATATGGATACAACTGAGATACCGCAAGCTATTCCCAATGAAGCTGATCGCATAAAGAAAAATTTGATGCAATATAAGTCACGAAATCAATACGCAAACTAATAAATATCGTTGTTTTGTGAATGAAAAAAGAAAAGAAACATTTTCACTGTAATAAAGATGTGATTTTAGAATATTTTTTCTAAGTAATTTCAAAAAGTACAAAAATAAAATTAAAAAATTAAAATCAAAGACGTTGAAATTTTCTTTTTTTCTATTCGGTGATGAAATCTAAGTGCCAATAATTATGTTGATTTTGCAAAGTTACTTAATGTACAACACTTTCCCTAAATGAAGATCAAAATAATATTATGTATAATATTTCTTATTTTTATTATTATTTTTACAATAAGAATAAATTATCAGTAATAATATAACAAGAGAGTGAGAATAAAGTGAAAATATTTCCAAAAATTTATTAGAACGATTGTTGCCTGGCAATAGTCAAGAAAGGTCGCAGTAATAAATTTTCAGTATAATAATGCAGGGATTGGTTGAAAATGTGAACATGTGACCAAAATATGTTTTTTAATTCGATAAAGGAAAGATCAAAAAATATTCAACAGTAATTACATAAGTGGTGATACTTTTTTGGTAATCTAGTCAAAATTAGCAATAAAAATTATAACCACGAATGTAATTCGGCGTGATTATTTTTTAAACTATGTCGCAAAATGTTAAACAAGTATGTAAGTAACTTTATTAAACAATTAAGAATGTTGTAATAAACGGTGCAATTAGTGTAAGTAATTGTACTATTTCCTTGAGATGAAGAGGACGAAACAGTATGTCTTCTTAAGTTGTTGATTACGGTTGCGTGATGCTCTTCGTCAAGTTGAAGATAGGGTTTGGTGGAGCTTCCAGATGAGTATCCTGTTATTTTTGGCAACTGATGGTTGGTAATTTTTATCTTGTTAGGATCCAAACTAATCTTTTGGGCAGCCTGTTTTGTCAATTTCCCTATTTCGTTTTGTCCTACCGAGAGATTTTTATACCACCTCTTGGATAAAGATTCCTGATAATATGGATTAGGTGCCAAAAATAAACGATCAGTTTGAATATGTTCACTTCTTTTTTAGATTAATTTATGAAAAAGACGTACCGGACAATTGTCAGTGTAATTTTTTTTGGCGTTAAAAATTTGCTATCAGTTAACCTGCGCGATCCACTTTGCGCGGTTTTAGAAATGATTGGATTATATTCTATCCTTCCAGTTTGATTTCCATAATGATATATCTCTTCTCTAAAATATTACACCAATGCTTTTGTCGTTTCTCCGCCTCTCCAAGCAAGTTCGTAGCTAGCAGTATGATAAAATTTTCTTTTTCTACGACATACTTAGAAAACGAATGTTTCTTCTCTACAAATAGTGAGAAAATTGTTTTTCCTCACTAGCGAGGAAAATAATATCATGTTACAAAAATGCCTCTTTAAAAAATGTAAGGATGTGTTATTAGAACTATATGCGCCTAGTACTTAGTTAAACAATTTAACTTAATATTCAATCAGGTTTGTTTAATTTAATATCTTATATTTCGACTCTACTGTAGCGAGACTATTGGGACCCACCTATTAAATATTACTTCTTTCATTAGGTTGTTTTTTGGGGAATGTCGTGTCTAACACATGAGGAAAGCTTTTTTCCACTCTCACTCTAATGCCTCCCTCGCTACGCTCGTGAGGCAACTCGAGCTCTACATTTCAAATGGAAATAAAAGTTAACTTGATACGCATGAAACATGATGTTAGAGCTCCTGTATAGGTAAATTGACAATTAACAAACATAAAACTAGATATAAGCGCAATAGCGTCCATACTCATATGCAAACAAAGTAAATAGCTTGAACACAACACATATCGGATAAATGTTGAACACAAAACTCTTATAAACTTTTGTGCACAATTTAAAAATGTAAGTAAACACTGATGTGGTTATGAACATTGGATAAAACGATAGATTTACCTAAGAAATGAATAATTGATGTGTGAAATGTGAACAAAAGGACATATCCGCAAATAGGTTAATTAATTCTAGCACCGCGCCATCGCTAAACCATGCACCATAAGTACCTTTAAAACAGCTTTTAATTTTAAATGTTTGAAGCAATACTTAATATTTTATGAAAAACAAAACGTGCGGCTTCGTCGCTGTAGTATCACTTCTTTTTGCAAAATGCTTAGTTTTTATTTTATTTATGTTTGAATTTGTACATTTTATAGCATATTTAACACCATAATTTTAATAGAAATAAATACAAAATCAAAATTCTACCACAACCACGACAAAGTCCCTTCTTATATCTACTAATTTAAATCAAAACATTTCTAATAACTTGAAAATTTGAGCCAATTATATAGGTATTTTAAGACCATTCGACGCATTAATGGATGGATGAAGCACTGTTAGTACGTATTCTTCTTAAATAAGTTTAAGATCTTGCTTTTGATTAATTTTTCAATTTAGTATTTTCATGTGTTGGATATTTTATTGTGAAAACAACTTTTCATTTCTTGGAAGAAATTGTCCATGCCCACGGATTCTCGCGGTCGCTTGTAGCTCTTACGATAAACTTCCAACTCGCATGGGAAAAGGTCGATTTCTAAGAAATTTCTAATGAAATATACTACTAATAACTGTTTTCAAATAACAACGATTTCATTATGTCAAACTTCATACATAGAATATAATGATTTCTCCTGATTATATTCAAACTTCAAAACCAGAATTTTTTTATTTAACTCGAACGACTTTCAAGATAATATCATTTTCTTGCTAAAAATATTCAAATTGGGTTCAAGTTTTATTTAATAAATTGACAAATAATACTCGTAGTAAAAAAAACAATAAAAGTCTCAAAAAGC
>JALBCR010000342.1:72500-145000 GCA_030710515.1 Abscondita cerata
TCCTGCTAAATATTGAATATGGATACGTCGATTAACAACCAAGTGAAGCACAATAAGCCTTTTAGGCTGCAGTGCATCCGGAACCATAAGTGGTAGACGGCCTGAGGGAAAAAAAAATATAATTAATCGTTTTTGTTCCTTTCTAATATTTTATTATTATTAATTTTATTATTTCTAACTTTATTTTCTTTACATATCTGAATTTATTTCTGATCCAAATTCTACTTCTCCCCTAAATGTGATCATCGACAATAGTAACTTCCGTTAAGCAAATGAATGTAAGGTCCATTAAATCATTAATATCGATGTTTAGAATATCAATTTTATCATGATTTAAAGATCGAATAATAAGATAAAGTTACTAGTACTATTCCGAAAATCATGCAAGTAATTCTTTAACGAAACAAGCAAGCAACTTCTGTTTCACAAATGTACTCATTTTTCACGATAACGGAAATATTTAATTTTTTTGAAAAACTGTTGTTTGAGTGTTTCCTAATTTTTGGGTAAATAAACCAGGATCTTCTAAATTTGGATTTTCAGAAATGCTCAAAATCTTTGAGTTTTCTCAACAGAATCTGAACCAACATGATTTTACCCATTTTACCAAAATTATATTTTTATTAATAACAAAGATCACTATAAAATCCTAATCAATTTGAGACACACTGTATGTTTTACATTTATTCAAAACAAGTACTATTTTGTCAAAGATGAAAAGTTTCTCGGGTTTATTTAAACATATTTATCAATAATATGGCGGTACAGAACAATACACTTCTTATTATATTTGCAAAGAGTTACTTTGATTTAAAACCCATTGTTTTATTTATTTATATCAAAATATACTTTAGGTAAATGCAGGTAACGCACTAAATAAATGTCCAAGTTTTTTACTTATTAACTTAAAGTGAACTATCACTAATTTATTCCACAGTAAAAACTTTAAATATACAGGGTGGCCCATTAGTGCGAGGAAGGTAGATATCTATGAAAATATTGGGGTTAGAAAAAAACTTTTGCAATAAAAGTTGTGCAAATCAATGAGCTGCACATTTTAAAATTATTTTCGTTTATACCGGGTGTTCCATAAAAGTGCGACATACCAAAATTAAGTTTTTTTTAAATGGAATCACCCAGTTTTTATTACAAATTTGGATTCCTTGGAAAATTCTAATGTAACTTTATGCATAGTGTCTAAAATGGATGGTTTTTGCATTATTGCATTTTTTCCGGAAAAATTGAGTTTCGAAAAAATTAAATAACTCAGTTATCCTGGTATTTATCCAACTGAGATTTCGTAGTTTTGATATGCATTACATGTGCTAATTAAACCTAGTTTTGCACCTTGCTAACATTGCTAAATTTTGAGTAATCAATTATTTAAATTGAACTCCCTAAATTCATTGATAACTTGAAATTCTACGTTCAATGTCACATAAAAAATTAGGTTGTGCCGTTATCTATGAATTTAGGGAGTTAAATTTAAATAATTGATTAGTCAAAACCAAGCGAGGTTGGAAAGTGAACAACAAGCTGTAGTTAGCACATGTAATGCATATTAAAACTGCAAAATCGCAGTTGGATAAATTCCAGGATAACTGAGTTATTTAATTTTTTCGAAAAGTCAATTATAGTAAACTTTAACGTAATCATTGTAGCCAAGTCAAATTAGAGGAAACCTCGACAAAAATCCGATATGTGTAAATTTTTGCGTACGACTAGATATTTCCATTGTACACATTGTGTTAAAAGTCCCCAACGATTCGACCCCTGCTAAATTTTTTATGTGGTGTCAAAGAAGAGGAAAATCGGTTTTTTCCTAAATTTTAACATTATCTGGTAATCGGGCGTAATATGTTAAAACAGCACAATTTATAAAAAAAAATCCACCGGTTTCCACTCCACCCCTTAGGTGAGGTGTTAAACTCATTTTACTTTCAACGTAGTGTCTTTCAGAGCCTTGGCTCATAGTGATTTTATACAAAATATATGTTAAATTGAAAGTTCTTGTGACAGTATTATTTCGCAAATACTTGATTTGAGGACCAATTTCACCCTACAGTATAGGCAACCGTGTTTACACTCATGCGTTTGAATATGAATTTTTGGTTTCAGAAGTTTTCTGGGGATTGTAGTTGTTTGGAATTGCCAGTTCCGATGATTTATCCGCATTTTCAAAAGTTACACTTCATTTCCTATTCACTGACTGTCTCGAAAATGTGTACATGGAAAATGCTGTCTAAAAATTAAACAATTAGACATGTGCTTTGTAATATCGATTGAAGTATAATCATCCCATTCAAAGTAGGGAATAAGTCTTCGACTACGGTTCCTGTGTAAGTACCTTTTTTTACTTTCCTTTGTTTAAATAAAATATTTGCTCTTACGGGTTCTATTAATTGCAGGCACCTTTTTTCTTTTTTCCTTTTTTGGTTGGTTTCCCTCTTTGGGCTTCTTCTGTTGGACACTGCAGATGTACTCCGTTTTATTTAATCCATAGATATTTAATTATGGTTATGCTGACAAGGATAATAATCCGAAAATTATAAATTATAAATGGAATTTCCATCTATTTTGGTCCCTCCTTCGGGTCACGCCCACCACCTAAGATAAGCCGTTTATCTGGTTCTTTGTGAGCAGCCCAGCAACTGTTATCAACGGAGTCCATTTTGGCTTTTCCTTTTTCTTCATTGGATAATAAAATATTAGATTTGTCCGGTACTCTCCGTAATTGTTGTCAAATACATTTTGAACAATATTTGTCACGTGAATCGCTTGCAGGGATTAATTGGTAGTACGACTGTCAAATATGCTAAACTATTTGGGGCGTTTGTGCCTCGAATTTGTATATTGTGCTATTCGTTCTAAATGATATTATTTATTATTGTGTCTATGTGTGTTAAATGAACTCTAGTCGCTATAATAATATACATATTTTCTATCCACGTACGGTTTGTTTCTGTGTAGCTCTAGATATTTCTTATACGTAATCCTAGGTGGCGCCTTATAAATTCTTCGTCCAGTGTAGAGGTCTTCATTTCGAACGATTCTCAAACAGCCCACGACCACTTCCGGCTAAGAAGAGCTGTCGGTAGGCCTTCTAGCACTGCTATATATCTAATTTTTTAGTTTGCTTGCAAATAAACGGTAACATTCTTTAAAAACTGCTACCAGCTAATCTAAAAAATTCTAATTATACACTCGATTGCTTTAAAAACGTTTGCCAACACTGATCTAGGTAAGATGAAACAATGAAATTGCAGTTTACAGAGTAGTAAAAACACTGCGTTTATTCTTTAAACTCAGCCCATAACACTACTACAAAGTTCAATTGCTGTATACGGGTGGGTATCATTATAATAAAAATTGCGTCAAAAGTTGTCAACGATCTTATGGCTGCTAAACTTCTTGTGGAAAGGAAGAAGTTTGGTGAAAAATATTTTTTCCAAATATCTGTCAAGTATGTGATTATTCTTCCTATGATGTTCAAAGTAACACCGACATATAACACTAGTCAACAGTGATTTAGTTGCCCTTGATGCGAGAGTGGTTTTAGGATGACTTTAGGGCCTTAAAACTACCTATTTTTTGCAAGATTGGCTCTATTTTTTAATCAAAAATATTTGATAATTGTGTAAAAATAGTAGTATTAAAAAGAATTATTTTATTTCTGAATATGAAATTTGTACTTATTGACAAACATTACTATTTTCTTATAACCACTTATTTTAATAAAAGTGAAATAAAAACTAAAACATGTTACACTTGAGATAAATGCCTTTTATAAGATTTTCTTTTGTGGGATATTTAGGAACCACGTCTTTGCAGAAACCAGTAGTAACCAGCCATTATATGGCGATCCCACCTTCCCTGATATCTTTCCTCCATTACGTTCATGTCCAGATGGAAGTGTTCTACCTTCTCCTCGTTATAGTCTCCCAGATTGTCGGGAAATTTATCCAAGTGACTGTGAACCAAATGCAATTTCATACTCATATTTACTCCTAACTTATTTTTCACAATGTTTCTATAACCAGGCGCTTTATGGTTACCGACAAAATTTTCTACTACCACTGCTAAACCACTCCGAGCTGTAGTCTTCATAGTAGTGATAAGTTTTGAAAGTTGGTATCTTTAATTAATATTCGAATTTAAGGACCGTCACAAATACCCGCTTTTAATTTTTCTATGCTCAACATCGGAAGTGTTTTCCAAATATATTCAAAACATTCCCCGTTTTTGTCCAATGCTTTAACAAACTGTTTCATCATACCTAGCTTGATGTGGAGGGGCTGAAGTATGATTTCTTCTCTGTCTAAGAATAGCTCGTTTACTACGTTAGCTTTACCTACAGTTGAAGCGTTTCTCAAAGGCCACAGTTTTTGATCCCAGTGTTTTCGCTTTGCTTGACTGTCTCAGAGAGATATAAAGCAAGGATATTTTATTGACACAAATTGACCATTGATTTCGTCGTAATTATTTTTTTCTTGAACTAGTTTAATATTCTGATATTCTTGTATGAGTTTCGTGGAATAGGCAATTGGAATGGATGTACATCGGTTTCCATTGTGCAGCAAAAGACAATTTAGATTCCTTTTGGAGTGTCAATAAAGAACCACCAATCACTAAGTTTATAATCCGATAATTCCATATCTAAAAGTATATACTTGATGTTACGTTTTCACTAAAATACGGTAAAATTTATTTTCCCTTGTTCTATGTTCAGTATTTCCACTTCGGGATGCAATAAATTCTTTTGATGCTGAAAGTTCTCACGCCTGTTTTGATAACTTAACATCTCGTATCCAATCACTCAGTTCATTTTGTGTAAACAACTGAGAAGCTGAGGTTGCTTTTATATATTCACTTCCACTTGTACCGGTACGCTGAATTGATTGTTGTGAATTTGGTAACACACTTACTTTTGAGATAATATAATTCTTTTGTGAGAAGTAAATTGGGATAGTTCCACGTTTTATGCTTATTGAAGGCCTTGACTTTTACTACCGTTGAAATGATTTTTGGGCTCCTTTCAAATCATAGGTATCCCAAAAATCTAAGCCTAGGCGTTCTCCTTTCCTCCACAGACCCAAAGATGCAACACAAAATTTACAAACCTTATGAGAAACCCATGAGGGTTCTTGTTTTTCAATTTGTAGTCCGAAATAATCAGCATAAATTTCTACAAAGTCGGCGATATTTCGTTTGTATTTTGCAGTTGTATATACTCCACAGATGTAACAAAATACATCAGAATCATATCGACATTTCCTTCGCGATAAACTCATATGTCTAGTAACAATTTTGGGAATATAACAAAGTATTAAGCTAAGGGTGAAAAACATACGAAAACGCACGTTGTTGGTGCTGGAATTTTGCTGAACTGAACTAATTTGAGGTGATAGTCACCAAACACGTGAACACCCGCTGATGTACAGACACAGAATAATAAATATATTTGCTGCGTTCATACAGAAATTTCACTAAGCGATAATTTTGGTCTTAAGGGTGTTGGGTACGTACTTGCAGTGATATTTGTTTTTCATTTATTTTTAATTTCTTTAAACTGATATTTGGACATGATACGTAGAATTATACGTATATAATGTTTTGAAATAAAAAAACATTAAAAGTAATCGTTGGAAAGGAGATATCATAAATAAAAGTCCAAAAATAATTTCCTGAAAACATGGAAACGACTTACGTCACAAAAGTGAAATTTATACACAGTATACTATACAAAGGAATCTACGACATGATTAAAAGAAATTTTGAATTATTATTTTATTTTTAGAAATATATTTATTTGAAAATGACTAGAATTTTAATATTTATTTAATTCTTTAATAAAGTATTTATTTGCGTTGATCTCTTCATCACGTCATAGATATGGTTTCTGCGGATTACTTAAACCTAAAAATAATGTGTTTTTGATAGGGCATATGTGACTTTTTTGAAAATACGAAATTGGGGTCCCGCCCACAATTCTAACAATGACAAGAAAATCTACCTGAAAACATGCTTGATTTTTTTTAACCAATGGTGTTTGCAGTTGATTAGGGTTATAGCATAGAAATGAATCATAAGTACAGTAAAATTTTGCCTAGTACAAAATGGCGCTGGATTCTTATTTGCAAATTCGTAAACAACTTGTTAAATTGTAGATAAAAGAAGATAAGAGGTCTAATTTTCCTAGTTTTTTTTTATTGTATTGTGTTTACAATGTTTTTCATTAATCACCAAAGTACGAGTACTTACTTAATTGGATCTTATCTATTATAATCCGTACTTTCCGATTGTCACAAAGAGTAATAATACAACTTTCACCATTTATATTGAGTATGTCCTAAGGGTAACTACTTTAGACACAAAAGATAAAATGTTTTTGTGTTTTTGTCTATACATTACTAGTATATTCTTTATTGCAGTCACGTGGAACAACTGTATACATATATAAGCAATTTACCGACATTTTCCAAATCATTTATTGTTTATTCCGCGTATTATTATATTTCAAGCGAATTTCAAGTTACCGTCTATTATATTTCTGTTTATTTCGTGCGTTATAGTTCCTATATTTCAAGTTAGTGTTTAGTATTTTTCTGTTTGTTCTGTGCGTTAGTATATTTCAAGTTAATATTTAGTATTTTCCTGTTTGTTCCGTGCATTAGTATAATTCAAGTTAGTGTTTAGTATTTTTATGCAATGCCTAAATCTAGGAAGTGTGCTTCAAAAGTTCGAAGTAAGGGCAGGAAATCATTAAAAATTAAAAAACTTTTGGAAGCTAGACGGTAAGTACATCTAATTCGTAATATTTGGGCAGATTCTATACTTTTCGACGGTAGTGTGCACAGGTAGGTCAGCGATTTGGCCATTACCCTTTATATAAGGTTATAAAAATTGAGGTGTTTAAAATTTTTGCACTCTAATTCTAGCAAATTAATTTCTCTGGGCAACCTATTTAATCAACTATCGTCATATTTTGATTTTACTTACTTTTATAAAATTTGAATTATTTCTGTAATTTGCACAATTCTAGCAATTAGAAATTCAAAGAAAAAGGTATTGACAGTAGGTTAACTTTTATTTTATGGTATTGTACCTAATCATTAGATAATTAATAATTTGCGTTAATTTTGAAATTAGGCCAAAGAAATTACAAATAGCGTATTAAAAATAAGTAAGTCAAATTTTCTGAATCCAAAGAATTAAATGAGGTCAATGGTTAACTCCAAGGATTTTAAAGACCGTCAAAAATTAATTCAATCTCAAAATATTATTCTAAAACCAAATTTGATCGGATTGAATTTATCAATTTTCCAAATTTTTGGGGTCTCATATGAAAAATTAGGAGCCAAATCGTTAATCAACGTGCACCCACTTCGTCAAAAATAATGGAAGTATAAAATTTTAATATGGCAAATTAATTCCTTTAGGGAAACTATCCAACTTGCAGTGTATCAGTGCCTATGGAAACTACAATTCCAACAGATACGGTTAATCCTCCTACTACACCAGGTGTCAATACAACTGAAACGTAAGAAATATTTATTTACATAGTAAAAGGTGGAATACGGTCAACATTTTTTAGTATTTATTCAGATGAATCTCTTCCACCTTTAGAAGTTGAACAAGATCATTCTACTCCAATTGGGCTAACTGAAATTATTATTGGCCGTAGGATTGTTAATTTAGCTCATGTTTTAAAAATGTATGAAAAAGTTGCAATTCATCCTTATGTTTGCACAATGGGAAAAATGAAAATTGTTAATGAAGTTCGAAAGGGAATTTTTTCATTTTTAAATTTTTATTGTGACAACTGTGAAAAAAAATTACAATAACCACAGAAAACAACGACACATTCAAAAAAGAGATAAACGAAGCTCTAGTCTGGGGTAGTTTGAGTATAGGAATTGGTTTCCAACAATGTGAAGAACTGTTTGGTTTATTGGACATACCAATTATGAATAAAAAAAGTTTTCTTAAAAATACCACACGTGTCAAAAATGTTTGGGATGATCACTTACAGGAACAAATAAAATTAGCTGGTATGGAAGAAAACAATTAGCTGTGCAAAATGGGCATGTAACAGAAGATGGTGTACCGTATATCACTGTAATAGGCGATGGCGGTTGGAGCAAAAGAACCTACGGACATGGATACAATGCGTCTTCAGGGGTTGTGAGTTTGTAAGCATTTTATAATTGTACATTATTTGAATATGTATATTTTCAGGGCATTATTATTGGAGCTGCTACAAAAAGCCTTTATTTTTAGGCATTCGAAACAAAATTTGTTCGTTCTGTAATTATTACAACAAAACCAACGTACCCAACCACGAATGCAATCTCAATTTTAAAGGTCCGTCTACAGCAATGGAGCAAGATATAATTGTTGAAGGTTTTTCTTTGAGCCTTGAACAACATGGTTTGATGTACAAATACTATATAGGTAACATTTACATATTACTAGTGTATAATCTTAATAACATACTCTCTTAGGTGATGGAGATTCAAGTGTCCATGCGAAGATTATAGAAAAAGTTTCGTACGGGCGTCAAGTTGTTAAAATTGAGTGCGCCAATCACATGACACGAGGTGTTAATGATAAATTGCACAAATTGGCTAAAAATACTAAACATCCACTTCACGCTCGAAGATTATTAACAGAAAAAGTTAACGGCGTTTCAAGAATTGAAAGACTGGTGGCTGGAGTACGAACCGCAATAAAAAAATGCGAAGGAGATAACTCTACAGCAATATTACGAGAACAATTACTGAATGCACCATTTCACGTTTTTGGTCGTCACACAAATTGCAGGTAATTCTTATATAATGACACTAACATCGTTATAATTACTTCTAAATCTAATATACAAATGCAAGTTAAAAAAATTATTGTTAATTTATAGTTTGTATTTCTTGAAGTTCATGTTATTTCATCAGTTTTTCTTATTTCAGTGAAACATTTTGCAAAAGGCAATTAGAAAATGAAACTGATTATACAGCTTCAGCGGCTTTAAATGAATCAAAATTATTTGACGAAATTAAATCAATTTTGGATCCATTAATTAAGAAAGCCGATAGATTAGCATATAATCAAACGACAAATCAAGCAGAACGGTAACTTATGAAATTTTCATTTTTAGGGTAATAATTTGACTGTTTCATTTTTAGATACATGGCTTTAGTTGCAAAATGCACTGGTGGAAAACGTGTTAACTATACGAAAAAAAATTCATACAACGCTCGAGCCACAGCGGCAGCTTTATCTTTCATTTCTGGACCACAATGGCATTTAAATTCTTGGGAAAGATTAGAGGGAAATAAGGCTAATTTTATAAAAAAAAAAGTTATTCAAAGAAGAATAAATTTTCTGAAAATGCGACAAAATAAAAGCTTAAAAAGAAAGAAACGCAGTTCCACATCATGCGGACCTGACAGACATTACGGTCCAAATGCAGAACAACCAGATTTGTCACAATGTGATTTAGAAGAGGCCATGACAAAACATTTTGAAAAACTTAAAAACGGTCACAAATAAAGAAAACCAAGAAATTCTGCAACAACAAACTGTAGGCCAACATGAAAACCATCTGTGGAGAGAAGTCAGACAAAATATTTTGACTGCATCAAACTTTGGTGTTGTGGTCAACCGAAGAGTAAAGTTATTACCACATAATTTAATTAAAAGGCTTCTATATCATAAGGAGCTAAATACACCAGCTATACGTTATGGAAGATTGAATGAATCCAAAGCCATTGAGAAATACAACTCAATGACAGGGCGACAGGTGGAAAGCTGCGGTATTTTTTATTGATTGGGAGAACCCATATTTAGGAGCTAGCCCCGATGGTTTAGTCGAAGAAGATGGTTTAATTGAAGTGAAATGCCTCCCATCTTTACTAAACCAAAAATTAGGGATTCTTCTTCAAATCGAACATGTTTTCACATTGTAAATAATGAAATCAGGTATTTTTACATTACACATACCAATTAACCAATGTTTATATCTTGTATTATTTTACAGATTGAAGACAAATCACTCATTTTATTATCAAATTCAAGGACAACTCAATATATGTAGGAGAAATTATTGCGACTTTATCATTTATTCCGACAATGATTTCCACATTGAAAGAATAAATAAAGATGTGCGGTTATGGAAAGATAGAATGTTACCAAAATTAAAACAATTTTATTTTGAATTTATGTTACCCGAAATAGTGGATAGCCGAATAACTCGTGGTTTGAAAATACGCCAATCTACTTACTCACCACATCTTGAAAATTAATTTACATAAAAGCGCTTAAAAATAGGACCAAATCTATGTTTTTGTATATTAATTATTGTTATAAACTTTTGCTGACACTAATAAAAACAGTAACCCTTATAACAATCTTGTTTTTCAAAAACAAAGTTTTGCAAGTAAGTGTATATCATTGTCTTACTGTAACAACGGTCAATTTATTTTTATTGTGACTACATGCTACTTATGCTACTCAATTCTTCCTAAAAATAAAACAAAACTAAAAATGCTTGTTTACGTGGCAGGTATAAACCATCCTGTAAGGGTCATAAATTTAACAATAACCCTTTTGTTAACTGACCCTCCCAACAAACGTAAATGTACTTGACAAGGTTGTGCTAAAATTTTACTTCTTGTAGCGGCATCTGCCGGATTTTAGTTCCTATTTTATGTACCCAACACCCTTAAGTGGCGTTCGCGCTGTACCCACGCGCAACCAGGAGTAGCCAAGGTGTAGCTAAAGTAAATTCGTGCATTTCTGATTGTGCGGTTTATCTCGAAATACTACTGCTAAGAAATAGTAAGCTTTCTATAACCGCTCCGCTCAAGTCATGAATAATATTCTTGCCCGTGGGTACAGCCCGCGATTTCCATAGGATCACCGACTTTATACGTTCCGACACCCAGTGAAGCTTCTACGCAACGAAGTATTATTATTCTGTGGTACAGATGCGAGGAATGAATTCACATTAAACTATGTTTAACGTGTGAGGAAGGTTAAAATGTTCAATATAATTAAAATTTTTACATATACATCAAAAACATAAAAATGGTAGCCAATTTTGTACACCAATGTATTCTTTAATGGTTTAGGATTTGGTCTGAGACCTCTTCTGGGTGGAGGTGAAGTATAAAAAACCAACTCAAATGGTTGAAATTGTCAACGTTTCGCTCTCTATGCGACAGCTTTTTCAATTATATTTTTTAATTGTGCATTCTGATCTATAAAAATGACATATTTAGTGAATCTCATAAATCCATATTTGTACAGGGTGTCCGCCGGGAAGGTATACTACTTTTTTTGTTTATAATTTTTGTTTAAATGAAAGAGATTATATTGATAAATCTTTTATTTAATGTCGGCAATTATATATGGAATATCAGATAAATGTCCGCCTCTGTTAGCCTCACAAATGCGAGCCCTTTTGAGCACATTTTTCATTACATTCTCTCACATTTCACGCGGTATTTCATTAATTTCATCACGAATATTTTGTTTGAGTTGCTCCAGCATGTTAATCAAGCCCAAAGCATGCAGTTGTGGCGTTAAAAAGTTTTCGATCATATCACGATATCGCTCCCCATTCACAGTTACCGTTACGCCGTTTTCAGTTTCAAAGAAGTAAGATCCAATGATTCCTCCTGACCAAATTTGCCACGTCTCTACTTCACGACTGCCAAATATGAACTACCAAGACTAATGTTTACCAAAATGGCGGCAAAACAAAGTAGTATACCTTCTCGGCGGACACCCGCATATATTGGTTGTCAATATTTATTAAACTTTGTGAAATTGCATTTACATAAAATGGAAGTTAGAGATTTACCAAGATTTAAAAATTCAGATTTACGTAGATGGAATAAGACCGTAGGTAAATACCTCTATAATTACAATAATTTAACAACAAATTAAAACTATCCACCTGTATTATTATTAATATTAATGTTGAATTTCTTACAATTACACCGAAAGAGATAAAGTAAATTTAAATCTGCATCTTCATGTTTATATATCGTAGGTAAGAGAAAACAACGAACAATAATTGATTACTTATCTTCAAAAAAAAGCTTACTAGTCAAAAAGTTCTATTACAGGTACGTAATTTCAAACCATACACAAAATATCAAAGATCAATTTATTCCTTATCCAGTATGGTTAATAACTACAGATTTTACATCAATGTTGCACGAAAAAATTTTACATAAATAAAACAACATTAATTAGAATTACCAATCTTGAGTTTTTCATATTGCAATTTAGTGGCTCATGCGTTCTCGTACATGCAATAAGTTAACGAAATATATTTCAAGCACAGCAGTTTCACAAAAACCAACGTTGTTTTCTTTATAATATGCTAATAAAGAAACGCATTAAGGAATTACTTACTTTTTATTAATTTTCTTCGCTCTGTAGATACATACACACTATACTTCCAAATATAACACCTCACCATCACCGCACTGTGACTATCTATATTAATAATTGAGTTAATTCTCCTGGTGTTCTCGTTCTATACACACCGTGGGGGTGTGAGTGACCTCAAGTTGTGATAGCTACATTTCTTGGGCATGCCCCCGGGACGAACGACGTCTAATAAAAAACACTTTTCCCCACTCATGCGGGTGGGGCCTGAGGGGGCGCCTGTTTTTTAAATACGACCACCCATCGAGTGATACCTTAAAATGACGGGCTGACCAAGACGGTTTCAAATATGCATGACAAATTTTTTTCAAAAATACCTGAAAAGGTGTCCTGGGTGGATATGACTTAATCCAGCAGACGCCTCTGACTTTTCATATACTTATTTATATGAAAGGATATTTTTATTAACAGTGCTATATGGGTTCTCAATCAAGTCGTCCGCCGGTCTGTAGACGGGCTTTTAATCTAGTGCTATATAAATGGTTCTCGCCAACGTGTTTAACCTGCTGACTTTGAAATTTAGCAACGAACTTCCTTTCGGGTATTTGCTGAACATTTGCAAATAGGGAAATTTTAGACTGGTTGAAGAAAGTTATAGTTATCATATGTATATTTTAACAATATCAATAATGTTATACATTTATTTACAAATGTATCATAAAAATGTATCAATGACAAAACAAAATATGCAAATGTAGTTGTTAAGGGAATACTTCCTCAAGTGATATATGACGGAGGCCAATATTGGTGAATCTAGTTTCAGTTTATATTGGTTATTAAATGTTTGTATACCTACATCAAAACCAGCAATTTCTTTAAATATTTAATCTGGGTTTGTCTAGACCGTAGAAACACTGTTTTGTATTTCCAATATTAATCGCAACAACATCAATGTTTAATTTCTCATAGGGTAACACTTACATCACAATACAATATTAAAATGTACCATAAGAATAAATAAATACACAAATATAACACCGGTTTATCATACAATGAATCAATTTTATTGTACATTTATACCTATTATAATAATAAATATCTAATAAAAAAAATAATTTATTTTGATATACAAAAAAATCTTAATGATACAAATAGCACACCGTTATTTTTGTAATTATTTTGTAGAATTTCTTGCTCTGCTACACCAACAGCCCATTTAATAAGATAATTAAATATTAATGTGCAAACATTACACTTGTCTTTTACACATTTTTTCATGTTTAAAAATAAACACAAACGCAAAGAACGATAAGGGATTGGAATGTTTGATAATGACATTTTAATTTCGCCCGAATTCGCTTGTATAACCACCCCATAAAGTACAACCGACTTTTATATCGTTAATATTTTTCGCTTTGGTTAGATGAACTTTTCCTCCATAAAAGCGAATAAAGGTGTTTCAGTATTAACGCAACAATTTTAAAAAGTGTGCATATGTACTTGCTTACTCAGAGCAGTGTAAAGAAAAATTTTCTATTTCTCAGAAAGTGAATAGTATGCGCTGTCAAAATACTATTATTATTATTATAAAATCTTGTACATATGCTGATTCACTATGTTCACTCTACCGCGCTTTAAACATTTAGTGCACGCCCGTTTAAATTGCTTTGATTGTGCCAAATCTGGCATCATAAATAAATAAATATGGACTGTTAACGTAATACCCCAGCTTCACCTCATATAGCGCTGATATGTTGTGCTCGATTAAATGTTTTTTTAAATACAATTATCATTTGACTTAAATGAGGTTACATTTTCCACGCGTTCTGAACCAATAAACGTCACGCACCTTTTAGCATGGATGCGTCCAGTCAAGTGACAATTATTTTACATGGTAATCCATATTTAGTTTTTTTTTTTTTTTTTTTTTTTTTTTTTTTTTTTTTTTTTATAATTTTTTTTTTTTTTTTTTTTTTTTAAAATTTTTTAATTCGTACACCTGTATTCGTCTCTTTTTTTTTTTTTTTTTTTTTTTTTTTTTTTTTTTTTTTTTATCACTTATATTCACGTAAGTAATAGAATAAAATGTTATGGGTGTTTTGTTTTTTTTGTGAAGGAAAACCGCATATATTTCTTCGTAATTTCAGATTTTTAACATAACTCTATCCGCCATTACTTTTAATCAAAACTCTTCGCGCCACACCCTGTATAGTGTGGAATTGGAATCTCACGTCTGAACTAATAAAGATTTGTAACAAAAAGTATCACTTCCGGTTATAATGACTATTAAGTTTGTTATTTTAAATGAAATAATAAAATGAATTGATTTTGGAAATAAACAATCGAATAAGGCTTAAACCTTTGGTTTAGTCCCCTTACAACCCCACATAATTTAATGCTTAAGAAGCGAGAAAATCAAAAGTGTTAAAATATATACGGTTTAAAATAACGGGCTTAATAATCATATCCCTTATAATCCGCACTAATGTCTACCCTGTATATGTATACCACTATCTGTATTTATTCTTTCTGAGATAATCTTATAATGAAAATTTTTAATAAAAGGCACGGCATAAAATAACACTATGTTCCTTGCACACATTCTTTTTATATTTATTACAGTCTTGCTTACTCATCCTTCTAAATTTGGACGGACACATATGACATTGTCTTTTTTTGTAGGTGACGCTTCTTTAATATGCCTTTCAGGGAATTAAATGAAAGTCTTCATGGCTTATGTAGATGTGGATTCTGTGATCTTCTAGTCATATAAGGTAATAACAGAGCTTCTGTAAGGTTGTTTATAAAAATTAAACGGCGATGTTTTTTTCGCTCCTCAAATTCTGTGTTTTCATTTACGTAAAGAAGAAATGCATGTAGGGCATTAACATTAAAATGTTTCAAAAAATTACAAATGAACACCGGTTCGCTTTTATTTTACACGTATAGTTGTCAAGCACCTGATCAATACGATCTACACCCCTTTTAGTTCTATTATACAACTAAATCATTTCGGGTTTTTTCATTGTATTGTCTTCATCGTCAGTCTTGTCATGATGCATCGTACTAAGCAATATCACAGACTTATTCTTCTTCGGCATATAGATAACAAATTGTTTATTAATAGTCACGTACACCTTTGAAATCATCACAGTTTTATATTGTAGGAAAAGTAATTCCCAAATATATTTTACTGGTACAAGTTTATCCTTTTTCAAAAGAGCAGCACGCGTTATTTTATCGTCGTATCTGAGAAATTGCCCTCAAAGCCATTGACCATTAGTGTTGCTCTACCTATTGGATTTGAACACTTATTTAAAGATAACTCCCTTTTTGGAGTTTCCGATTGTTTTTCTACCCCGGATAGTAACAGTAATCCCAGAAACGCATTAATTTCATTAACCACAACAATTTTCCATTTTTATTTTTTAAGAATATTCCCGCTTTGTTTCTGAATTAGTACAAACAACCATTCCTAGAATTTCCGGGGTAAAAAGCATTCCAAAAGCATCAGTAACAGACAACTGTTGCGTTGTTTGGCCCGGAATGAAAACAAATAATATTGCGACACAACGTTTTGTGTGAAGTGGAACTTCGAATTTCCGTTGGTAACAATTTTTTCCTTTCATAACTTGACCATTCTGGTCTTCAATGTGCGGCAACACTTCATTATCTCATTATAAAGCTTCATCTCCTCTGGTAGAAGTTGATTCGCCCATATTTTCAACTTCCTCATCATAGTTTGGAAGAACATATTCCTCATATTCCTCTTCTGAATCGCAGTAAGAGCGACATACTACCAAATAAACTTCTTCTGTCCATTGCAGAACCACCTTTTCCAAGTCATCATCTTCGGGCTTCACTGATCTAAATCTAAATATCTAAAATAACTGGAGCGTTAAAGCAAAGAAAAAATTTCAACAATTTACGTCTTGAAAGCAAACGTGTTTCTAAGGGTAAAAATGTCACAATCAGATATATTCAAGGTCAACCTAAAATTATCAATAAGAATGTAATGAAACCTACACTATATGCTCAAAGAACTAGAAAAATTTCCAAAAATTTACTTCCACAATGTTGGGGGTTTAATGACTAAACTGGATGACTTTTCTAATAACGTTCTAAGATTGTGATAACTGAAACGTGGTTGTCGTCAGACATCAGTGATAGTGAATTATCTTTAAAAAACTATACAATATTTAGAACTGATAGAACGTATTTATCGAGTAATAAAAGTCGTGGTGGTGGTGTGTTAATAGCAGTTAAAACAAATCTTCATGCTGATAAACTTGATTACTAATACTGCAACTGCTATTGAACAGTTTATGTGAAAATAAACCTGCATCATGAGGTGTATATCTTTGAAGCAGTTTATATCCCGCCTAATTCCAGTTTTAATTTATATGAATCCTTATGTAGCACTCTGTGATTATATGAGTGTTACTCTGTGTAAAGATCATGGTGCCGATGTTTTGATCTCGTCTACTAATCTTCTTAACTTATCACACATGAATCAAATTCCAAGGGGTGTTTTTGGATCTCATATCTTAAATCTTAAATCTAAATGTAGTAAAGTTTATTATGAGTTTCTTATCTGAACGTGTACAAGTAGTAAATATAGATGGTGTTTTGTCTAAATCTATTCTGATCCCTTCAGAAGTACCAAAAGGTTCCCACATAGGTCCATTGTTACTTTTACTCTTTATTAATGATGATTGTGACGACGTTATATCTAACTGTAAGTGTCTACTCTACGCTGATGATTTGAAACATTATGCTGAAGTTACTAATCAAGGTGATACTTTGAAAATCCAAGACGACATCAATAAGTTAACGAAATGGTGTAAATGGAATGATTTAATATTAAATCCCACTAAATTTAATTGTATTTCATTTATAAAATCTAAAACTCCAATAATCGTGAAATACTCGGTTGGTATTAGCATTGAATAGGGTCTATGAAATTAATGACTTAGGAATTATTTTTTTTTCTGATTTATACTTGTCTACCCACATTTCTTATATTAAAAATTTTTCCAAACTTCATCACGGTTTAACACCGAAATCTGCCAAAATACTCGCATATGATTTTTAGCAGTCGCTAATAAAAAAAATACCGCAATCATGGGCAGACAATAAATCAGCTGGAGAAGATTGGTTTACAGCATTTCTGAAGAGAAATAAGGACCTCTCCATTCGTACAGCAGAAAATACGGCAATGGCAAGAGGGATGGGATTTAATTACCTGTTGTGGAGAATTTCTTTAAAAACTTAGAAAAAGTTTTGAATAAATACAAATTTGGACCAGAAAATGTTTTTAATACAGACGAGAAGCATTGACCACAGTAGGGCAAGGGCAATGTAAAATAATAGCAGAAAAAGGACAACGACAAGTTGGACAAGTAACGTCTGATCAACGGGGTGCTCTTGTCACAATGTGTGGAACGATTAATGCACTTGGAAATTCGATTCCGACTTTATTAATTTTCCCAGGTGTAAATTATAAAGATTTTATGATCAGAGGTGCTCCCCACGGCACGATTGGTGCTGCTAATCCTTCAGGTTGGATCTCGTCGGAGCTATTTATTCGTTATTTAGAACATTTTATACAATATTCCCGCGCAAGCAAAGAAAATCCAGTTTTGTTAATCATGGACAACCATGGCACACACATATCTCTAAAGGCAATAGCTCTAACGAAAACGAAGGGGGGGTCCTTCTTACAATTCCACCACATACTAGCCACCGGCTTCAACCATTACATTGATCAGTGTATGGGCCCCTCAAAAAATTTTACAAAGATAGTTGCCGGGCTTGGATGCTGCACACTCGGGAAAAGGATAAATATACTGCTGAAATCTTAGGAGACATAATCAACTAGCTTTTTCCACTAAAAATATCGTGGCAGGTTTTCAGAAGACAGGAATCTTTCCTTTTAACAGAAATGTATTCTCCGACGAAGACTTTTTAACCGCATCAGTAACAGATCAAGACAAGGACGAAGATAATATGAATGTTATTCCTATAGATGCACATACATCGCGGATTGAAACAAACTCACCCGAACCAGTTGCAGGACTTTCCCATGAACAAAAAACTCCAGTTAAATTTATCACACCCGAAAGGCTTAAACCATACCCAAAAGCAGAACAGAATGTAGATAAAACAAAGGGCGGGCGTAAAAGAAAAAGCACGGAAATCTTAACGGATACTCCTATAAGGGATAGACTAGAACAAGAATTCTTAAGTAAAAAGAAGAAAACTGCGGGAATTAAAACTGCGAGAAAAAAATATTTTCAGCTAAGGAAAGAAAATCTAAGAAATCTCATCAGCGAAAAAACAGTTCGAGTTCTGAAATGACTGATCTAACCGATTCAGATGATGTGTCCATTATTCATGAAGAGGAAGAAGATGAGGGGCAGCTCAAAATTAACAATTTTGTTTTGGTAAAATTTGCTACGAAAAAACAACTTAAATTTTACGTGGCTCAAGTGATCGAAATTCAAAACGATGAAATTATGGTTAGTTTTTTTGCGAAAACAAAAGGACAAGTTTGTTTTTCCATCGGTTGAGGATACATCCCTTATTTCTGAAAACGATATTGAAATGTATTTATCCAATCCTCATAACGTTGGAGGTACTGCAAGAATGAACACGTCCTTCAAATTTAAAATTTAATTTTGATAAATATAATGTGCTTTAAATTCTTATTTTGTAATAACATCAATAAAGTGTATTTTAATATACTAACATAAATTCTCTTACTCCCAAAAAAGTAGTGGCCACAGTATCCCAACAAGGTGGCTGGTGTACCTCGTAGATGGGGTACAATGGCCACAAAAACATGTTTTTTAAAAATATATATATTAATGAAAAGAATTGAATTTTTAATATCTAAAAGCTCTATAACATGGGAAATAAGTAATTTATCTTTGGCTTCCAATATTTTGTTATTATCTTACATTTATACCTGTCATATTCCCAATTTATGAAAAAACTGGCCACTGTGCCCCGGTCTCCCCTACTGTTCAATATTAAAAGAAGCCACCCTGTATTATTTTGTTATTCAAGGGTTTCCTGTTTAAATAAATAAATATGACTATTTTATAATGTATTCATTTGGGTCAAATATAAAAATATTTCAAGTTTTCATATATAACGTAAGATTTACACTTTACTATGTATAAATAAGGAAAAACAAATTGCTCCTCTTATGATCGTCCAAAAGTGAAACATGTTATTGAGGTTATTTTGTATATACTCTTGTATTGATGATTGTTATTATATCTAATATATTTTCATGTACAAGGATCATAATTTTATATAAGAATCATAGTAGTAGTTTAGAGTGCAGAATTAAATCGAATTTTTCTCAGCTTTTCAAAAACATTATAATTTATAAGTCATCAAATGAAAAAAAAGCCTTGCTTTCGTTGCTCTTTGTGACTTAATAAATCATCAATTTGTTTTGGTAACTATTGTTGTAAATTAATTATCTTTAAAAACCAAACTTAGAAACAATATATTTTAGAAAACCTATAATTAATACTTCTAACATCAAAAAATGTGTCATTTTCTGACAAATTTTGAAAAGAAATAGTTTTTTGAAATTTTGTAAAAAAACAAAAGTTGTAACAGAAAATGATGCATTTTTTGTTTAAGTAGAAAAAAGTGAAATGCTCCAATCCAATTGAAGCAATTTTTAACAAAAAATTCAATCTAGGTAAAAGTGTATAATTTTTTGGAAAAAAACATACTTTTTTGTGGCTCGCTAAACATCACAAGCTCGCCACAAAAAATGAATTTATTTCTCTTTATAATAGTATATTATGCAAGACGAGCAACGGTATTAGAAAATGAGTCGAAGGCGAATTTGTAATAAACGTTGCGAGTGTCTTAATAGTCATTACATGCGAATTGCATACACATAATGTTAAATAGAATCACTAATTTTGTAAACTACTACTATAGTGACGAATTGTCAAATTTGTTAAATTTATGTTTGACTTTTAGCCACAGCACCAGTCGATAAGTGCAATAGACAACGGTGTATTTCTATTGGTTCTGAATTTGTGTGCGAAAATAGTTTACTGTATCATATGAAATGAATCAATATCTTTATGTATTTTACTTTACTGCATAGTGTATAATTGTTACATCACGGGTGATTAGAGGTTTAAAGCTGTTCATTCATTGTTTGTTTGATTACGCGTAATCTAGGTCTCAAAAAATCGTTGTTTTTACCTTACTCCGCATTTTGGTTTGAATCAAGTTTCACATTATTACAATAAACTTCGTTTTTATTTTATTAATAATTGTAATTTTTATTATTTAAAGCATATGTTTTAATGGCATCAAAATCCTGTGAGACATATTATCATCAAACAATATCTCTGATGAAGACGTTTCGGTTACGATCATCTGATTTTTGCAGAAGCAGATAAAAAAATAAAATGTTACAAAAATTGCTAAAAGATTTCAGTAAACGTGGAAATTATTATATTTATAAAATCTTATACTATATCAACCGAAATTAAACGTAATTTAAACGCGAATATTATTTCTCAATTTATGTTACCGAACCTGTACCGACTTATAAATGACACCTGGTAAATAAAGGTGGTTATTTACAAATTAACTTAAGCCGTAATTTCATCTGGAAATACAAAACAAAGACGCAAGATTTAAACCTACGTGCATGAAATAAATTGTATTTAGTGTTTATCCCACTGTGCAACAAAGGAATGCATACTGCGGTGTTAACTAACATTCCGCAAACATCGTTAAAGCTTTAGATTTATTCTTTTTATGAACAATTTGATACTGCATTATATTAAATAAATGTAAACAAATGTCTGCATAGTTGGAGTTATTAAATAGATTACTTTAAAAAAAATCTATTGTGTGCTAAAGCTTATTCAAGTCATAAATTATCTCTTGAAATGAGTTTATTTATTGCAGGGCCAGTGAAGTTAGACGCTACACCTACTTTAAAAACATACTTCGGGTAAACGATTCAATTGATTTTTTTTAAATTAGATTAATGAAGAAGTGTGCAACGAAAAATATATAAAGTATTAAAACACAAATATTAACAACACTTTTCGTCGAACGAATATAAAAGGTTGTACTTTGTCTAGAAATTGTTATGGGATGTATTTCTATTTTAATTGCCCTTAATTGTGTAATAAATATCCAAGAATTGTTTGGGTTAATTGAGTAACTCTCAATACATTTTATTTTTATATTCTATGTTACGGTTCAAATTTCTCGAACTAGAACGTATGTCGTAAGCCTTCTTAATAACGTTGGTCGTGAGTAACACGTTACGACGGAAGTTGAATTTGTCGCGCATGCTGCGAGTTTTCCATTGGTAGATTGTTTTCATTCACAAAAATTATCGAGACGACGAGCGGACATTTTCTTATTTTAAATGGAATGATATATTTTTTTTTGTATGATTCTACGCTAAAATCTGAGTTACTTTTATGTAGCACAACCTATATGAAAAATCAATAGTTTTGAGATATTCTCATTTTTTGAGAAAATTGGTTTGTAGTATTGTTTTCAAACGCTTGTCAATGATTGAGAAAGAAAGTTATAGTAACAAAATTTGGATTATACTTAGAGGACTGTTAAGTTTTTAAATGATGTGTAATTTGACACCTCATTATTTACAGGGTGTTCAAAATGTTTGACTAAATCTGACTAACTTCAACTGCCCAAAAATCAATTTTTTTAAATGGAACACCCTGTATCTTGTTACTTTATGTGATGAAGAATTAAGTGGTCTTTCAATCTTCATACTTCGACACACAATATTTCTCTATTTTATTAAATAATTTCTGACTAGTGGCCTGTGGAAATTAAAACAATGTGCCTTATTTATCAAACTTGTAAACGTCGACGTGACACATTATACACTATATGGAAATCCACCAAGAATATTCGAATGAAGACATACTAAATTTATTTTTTATTCATGTAGAATGTTACAAAATTATTGAAAGAACTTGCCGTTTAATGCTCGGTATACAATTTAAGGGAGCGTTGCAGCTAGATCTTCGTACCTCTACCCCTTTTTAGACTTTTATTTATGGGGAAGTATAGATTATATGAAAATGAGTGGTGTGAATTTGATCCTCCTGAAAATGGACAAGATCTGGAATATCGAATTATAAATATTTTGAAAATAATAACCGTAATACAATATGTCGAGTACCTAACGAAACTGTCAAAAAAATGTCAAAATTGCATTAAAAACACGGTCGACATTTTGAATGGTAATTTGTACAGGGTGTGTCACGATGATGGTTCGTTAGACGTTTACTGGAAAATTAGACTTAGAATGTTTCTGAAAATTTGGTTACATTCACAGCTAGCCCTGATCTGTCGATTTAAAAATATTTTCAACATTGCAACGTTGCTACTCATATGGAAATGTGGCAACAACTTTGATATTTCAAATGAGACACTCTGTATGTTATTATATTTCAGATTTTACATTGAATTTGTGACGGATTTTATGGGAGGTACTATGTACCAATAGTTGATAAGTTTCCGAGTTATTCAATATTCTGAAAAAAATGACAGATGAGACGGCATTTAAAAAACCATATATTTGCCATTTGTCAGCCTAGGTAATGAAAATTCGATAAGTCATCACTAAATATTCTTTTGCAAAAAGATTTGCATCGATTTCAGTCTTCCTATTACAGAAAGTTCAACTCGGTCTGCTCACATTCGTCAGTATAAGTCACTAATTTTAAATGGAATACCCCATATTTGTTGACTCATCCTGAAAGCTGGAGTAATTTATCTTTCATATAGTAACAGGGTTCCCTATACCAAGTGCATTATTTTTGTGTTATTCACACCTTTTATGAGTTTTTAAACATACGAGGTAGATCATTTTGTTCATGTGGAAAGGAGCACCCTGTATTTCTTCCTTGAGTTAGTTAAAAGAATTTGATCTTATTCTGAAAAATATTGCTCATATCTGTAGCCCTAACACGGTTTCTGAGGATTTTCTTAATTCTATTCAAAATTACCGGAAATTAATAGTCAAGATTGCCATGGAAGAAAAATGCTACTAACTGCACGCTTCATATGTCTGTTTACGAAGGAGCTGTCAGTAGTTAATTGATAGCTATCAAAATGGCACAACAAATGGAATTTACGAATGAAGATTATTTAAATCTCTTGGGGTGCTCCTCTCCACATGAATAAAATGATCTACCTTGTATGTTTCAAAAGTCATAAAGGTGTGAATAACACGAAAAATACTGCACTTGGGCATAGGGAACCCTATTATTATATGAAAGATAATTACTCCAGATTTCAGATGAGTCAACAAAATACAGGGTGTTCCATTTAAAATTAGTGACTTATACTGACTTGAATTTGAGGAAGATCGAGTGAGTTTCATGAACACCCTGTACGAGGAGAATGAAATCTGATCAAACTTTCTGCAAAAAAAATATTTAGTGATGAGTTATACGAATTTTCATTACCCTAGGCTGACAAATGGCAAATATATGGTTTTTTAAAATGCCGTCTCATCTGTCATTTTTTTTCAGAAAAATTGAATAACTCGGAAACTATCAACTTTTGGTACATAGTACCTCCATAAAAAAATCCGTCAAAAATTAAATTTAAAATTTAAAAAAATAAAAAATAAAAGGTGTTTTATTTTTAAAAAAAAAAAGTTTTTGTAATTCTATAAAAGAGTGGAAAGTGTGGAGGGGAAACTATTGTAAATCGATAGATCAGGGCCAGCTGTGCAAGTAACCAAATTTTCAGAAAAATTCTTTGTCTAATTTTCCGTAAACGTCTAACGAACCATCATCGTGAGACACCCTGTACAACTAATGAAATTTTTATAATTATCCTTCAAAATAATTATTATTTACTCATTAAGCTATTTATTTATGATATCGTAATAAACAGTTATCTCTGCAAACATGATTTGCATAAGAGATTTCTTGTTGTTGTGGATGAATCGAAACGTCATTTTGTCAGATCCAAATTTCCAGAATAAATTGCTTTAGTAGTTTTTTTATAATGAGGATGGGAACGTCGATTTAGAATAAAAAAGGAATCATTTTGTACTAGAGCCTGAAGTAATAGTCCTCCCATAAGAAAAATAGTTGATGATGGTGCCTACAAGGCGATGGTTTTAAAATGTATTCCCACCAATCGATAGAGAACAAAGGTGGCAATAGCAAAATGCAGTTTATTTTATTATATCTATTGAAATGTAAGAGATATAGGAAATTTTTATTAATTAATTATTTAGTATTTTGAAAATTGTATCCGTGATAAAAGACGTAGTTTAAATAAACTTGTAAGAGTTGCGTTGTTGATGTTTGGCATGGATCAGATGTTTAAGCGCACTATCAATAAAACATATTAGTTATGTACGAAGGTTCAAATCCCCAGTTCAGTTATTTTTACTTAGTTGTATTATTATTTTAAATGAATAGTGTTTAATTTGTTTCGGTAAAGAGATATAAATAAAGCCTTATTTTTTTTCTTGAACTGAAAATGGGTATATTATTCTAATTAAACTAAATGTTTAATAATGTGAATATTCCAATAAATCCATTGCAGCTTGTTTAAATAAATTAAATCTTTTAATTATGTCTCTTTATCAATAGAACGTTTTCTAGAAAAAAATTATAATCTGTTCTGATACTGGAAATATCCTAAAACACTTTGGGGACGTATAAGTCAGACTTTTCAAATTCCCCATGTTATACATGGTTCCGGGACGCACGGTATAGCCATGACAATATTTTATATTTCTAATAATAATAGTATAAATTTACTAATGGCACTGTTTTATATTATTTAGTCGACTTTTGATTCTGTAACTTGATGGGAAAAACTATTCTTAATAAGTCTCATTAAAGTACAGATTGTAATTCTTAATATATCATTTAAAGAATAGAAGTAGAATTAAAGGTATAAAAAACCATACGTACAGGTTTATTCATTATAAATTGCCTAACCCTTATTATCGTTATTATTGCTCGTAGAAAAAAAGTTATACTTGAAAGTTGTATGGTTCTAACTGAATTTTCTTAAAATGCCATCAATAGTTCAGTTACTCGCCGTTTACAGGGCGCAACAAAAATATGATGTATTTTTTAATGTAACACTCTGTATATTATTATATTTTTGAAGAGATCTTTTTTTCTGATTTCAAAAAATATAATATGTTGTTTATATTGAGCCGTTATTGAGTTATTAATCGTAGAATATCACAGTTACATATGAAACCACCGGTAGGACATCAAGAGTAAGCTTGGATTTCCAGCCAACTGCTTCTCTATAAATAATTTTGGTGATTTAATTAATGAAATGTCAATTATCAAACACAACATTTGTCATTTACATGGCTTACATAACCCTGTACATTAATTTTTAATTTTCTTTTGTTTTGCCTTTACGAATTGTTATGTAAGAAAATTATAATAAAACTATTTATGTATGACTCTAAACAATGATTAAATTAAACGAGTAAAATTGAAAACCAATTGCCTAAATAAATAATAAGTAAATAATTACATGCTTCATGTGGATGCAGTATCAAGGGAATATTGTAATGAAATCCGAAATGCAACAAAATAAAAGTTCAGCGGAATTTATTCTGATGTTATCGATTTTTATACAATAACGCAATTTGTATGTGTTGTTACTCCGACCATCATTTTTAGAACAATTAAACTTATTCTTATTTTGTTAACGTTATGATTTTTAATATTTCCGTAATATTCTAGCAAACAGAACATTTCATGTATTCTTCGATTCAAAATGCATTGCAGTAAATATGATATAATTGCGATTTGAAATTAAATAAAAGTTTAAATATTTCTCATACACTTTATGAAAATAACAAATAATTAGTTAATAAAGCTTTTATTATTTTTGTGCAGAATAGATAATCCTTAGAAAATATCAAGTATCTGCAATTAAAGAAAAGAAAAACAAGAAAACATCGCTGGTGGATTCGACGAACACAGACGGTATCCGGAAAAATTTTTCAGCTATTACCGAAAGTCTGTACAAAGTTTTGATGATTTGGTCAATCTTGTAGGCAACTCAATTACCAAAAATAACACAACGATGAGGCATGCAATTGAACCTGCTGAAAAATTAGTTATTACTTTACGGTAAGTATAAACAAAAGTATTATTATTATGCCAGTGCCGATCTTAACGTTACAATGTATTGGTTTACATTAATTTAGTATGCTTATTATTTTGGGTCGCTTACAGAGCTATAAAAGCACCCAAATGGTTATAGAAATTTGAGTTCTTTTATGGAAATAGAACAATTTTTATTCCGAACTGAAACGAAATTCATTGGTCGGTTTAATTTAAACTATTTGTTTATTTCTACTATTTTTTTCCACCAATTTTTTAACTATTAAATGTACTAATTAAACTTAACTAGTTAAACCATTTAGTTGCCCCTTAGCTTACACTTCAAATTCCCTAATTAAAAACTCGCGAAATTTTATTTTAAAATCAATCTGAAAAGCCCAAAATAGAAAAAATAGTATAAAGAATTCGTTTCAGAAGGCATTTTAGCGACTCGTACTTTCGAAAACTCCCTGCTTCGCGGCCTCGTTTTCGAAACTGTACTCGTCTTATAAAAAAGCGTCTTCTGAAACTAGTTCATTAATATACTATTTTGATGGTACTGATAGATTCTTTAGATTACAAGGAACATTTGTACCTAAACATTTTATCGGGGAAATTCTTTAAACATCGTTAAATCTTGGAAACAAAATTTACCTTTCGCGAATTACGTATCGAGAACTATAAGACACACGCCAAAATGGTAAAGTACTTTTCTGTAGAGCATAAAATATTCTATAAAAAGTAAGGGACGAGGTATGTCTATCTGGTAGGTATGGTTCAGGGCCCAGACGCCTTCGAAGAAGTGTAAAAAAATACGTGCCTAAAAAACAGATATATTTTATTATTTTTTCATTTGTAATAGTCGAAATTAAAACGAAATTTTGTTCACGTTGACGAAAATTTTCGGGAGTTGTATCTTTGTCTAAAAATTTATTCCTATTTTTCTTAACGGAGCCTGTAAAAGGCCATAATGTATTATTAAGAAGATTTTTTTATAAACTGTTTAGGAGAATTTCCCAGACATAAATTTGTGAACATATGTTCCTCGCCATCTAAAGAAACCATCCTTTGACCATGTTTTTCGAGCATATTAGAATTAATGTAAACGAATACATTGTAAGGTTAAGGTCGACACTGTCCTATAAGAATTAAAAATAAAATTAAGAAAATATGTTGATAAAACTATAAAACTTCATTTGCAATTCATACGGTACGAATAAAGTTGATGGTGATTTCAGAATGTCAGGGGTGGATGATTG
The DNA here is from genome assembly GCA_030710515.1 of Abscondita cerata. Taxonomy (NCBI): domain Eukaryota; kingdom Metazoa; phylum Arthropoda; class Insecta; order Coleoptera; family Lampyridae; genus Abscondita; species Abscondita cerata. The sequence goes on from JALBCR010000342.1 coordinate 100,306, forward strand.
TGTTCTTGGAGATGAATTACTACTGTAATCTACAAAATACCGATGTTATGCTTGCGATTGACATTGTCTAACCACTTCCATAATTCGCATCCGTGTCCATAAGTGCTTCCTCTGGCAATTTGTTTAAGATAGGCAACATTGAAATGCCCTATTACATGGTGCATCACCTTCCTTTTCCTGTTTCTGGGCATTTACACTTTCTGATAGATTTCGCGTTATTTCTTTAAATTGTGTAAGACCATCGTCTCGAAATATTTTTCCGAAATAGGTTTAATTATTTCTGTACCGGAAGATCTAGTGTATGGACCAGGTAATGAATTTTCTTGTGTATCCTCTTCAACATTTATATTTTCTGAAGTTGGTTCTTTTAGATTAGACATTGTCTCAAGTGGTGCAGCGTGCTTTGTTAGGAATATAAGTTGATCGAAGTATAGGTGTTTTCTTTTTTTTTAGCACTATCGCCGCTTTTTGTTTGCTTCATAGCATTTAACTCCCTCCGAAACCGATCCCTTAAAGATTTTAATTTTGTTTGCATATCTCTACCTGTACAAAATTAATATTGCTATATTAATGGTCTCTATTCATTAAAGCAAATACCCCAAATTTCTGAAATTTCCATCCTAAAGATGAGAAATGGTTAGAGATAGCAAGCAATTTTATATAAGAGCGATTTTCCAAACTGAATATGAGCCATCGAAGCACGTTCGCACTACATGTCCTCCGAACACTGATTACCAATATTATAATTATAAAAATATTTCCCTATATGTGGTTTTGTTAGCAGTAGCTGACGCAGATTACTGTTTTACTATAATTGACATTGGATTATGTGGAAGAGAAAACGACAGCAACAAATTCAAAATTTCTGCGATGTGGAAAAAATTACAAAAAAGACAATTAAAGTTGCCTGGTTGTAGATTAATGCCATGTAGCACTAACACACCCCTTCCTAATCAGAGATATAGAGGTAGGTAGGGAGAACAGGATGCAGTGATTCTAGACGTTTTAAACCGGACGGAATTAGTTTTCACACGAAAGTTTTATTTTTTATTGATAAACAAAACAGTTTTATAATTGCTATACGCTGTGTGTTTAGAAAAATGTTGGCATGGTAGATTTTATCTGAATGATGTACCCCTTTTAGGTTCCCTCGTGATTGCAAAGGTTAAAATTGTGGCTGAATGTTTTAAATAAGAAGATTGACGATTGGACTTGGTCCAAAAACAAACTTATTTGTTCGATACATTTTGCAACAAATGATTTCTTTATGAAAGGTGACAACAAACTTTTAAAGGAAGACGCAGTGCCGATAATTGCAGGATGCCTGTCAAGAAGGGGTGACGATGTAAGTCGTATAGAAATTTCTGCACAGGAGATTATAATGTCGTCCTATGAAGAATCGTTACCTCTACCTCAGATTCAACCTTTGAAACGAAAATTAAGGTAGGTTGTTTTTTTTTGTTGAATGTCAGTTGAGTTGTACTTAATTATATTTTTAGTAGTAAAGAAGGTAAAGGTACTTCTACAAGTACATATCGGAGATCTAACCAATCTAGTACAGACAGTGGCACAAAACGTCATTGAATTCAAGTGGTAAAAATTATGCATAATTATTGTTATTATTGTTATAGAATTTTGGTTTTCCGTAACTTTCTATTATTTTTGTAGCCTATCACTCTGAAAAATGAAAAATGAACAAATGAAATTAAAAACACGACAAGCCATGTACAGGAAAAAATTATACAACACCAAGAAAACAGTTGGGACATTGAAAAGAGAAATTACTTCTTTAAAGACAGTTGTTACTGATTTAAGAAAACAAAATTTTGTATCCGATTATGTAGGTGTGCACTTAACTAGGAGTTATGAAAGCGTTATGAGTAAAGTATGTATACTATTGGCGCGGAGTAATAAATCATAATTGCTTGAAATAATTCTTTTATTTTCTTGTGAAAGCGGTACTTCTACGGTTAAGTAAAAACCAATAAATTCTAACCAAAATACGATCATTATGCCGCTCTTGCAGCATATCGACCCATCTAGGGTCTGAGAACAATAGGTTTAATCTGTATAACACGTTGCCATCAGCCCAGGTACTGATTCGGAAACGAGAATCATAGCCGTAGATGTGGGGTATTATACCAAGATACAAAAAATAATGGTATATAATACGTAAGAAGTAAAATTTGTAATGTGATCTACTATACAAATAAAATAAATAACAATATAACCACATAATAATTCATATACAAGGTAGATTTTACTATTATAATATATTTACCTACTAAAAATATGATTTTCCAAACGTATCAGGTACCTACGCCACTGCAATACAGGAGATTCGATAATTCTGACAGGTTTATTACTCCGCCCAATAGTATACTGAGTATAGATATTTAAAAAATATTGAAAGGGAGACTATTACTCATGAACAATATTCATCTGTGTTAAGAGTATCTTACAATTCTATTTAAACAAAGCATAGGAATACGTGAGAAAGGAGTTTGCTCTTGCATTACCGCATGTATCCACTATCCGGAAGTGGTGTGCTAATATAAATTGCATGCCTGGATGTGTGCAATTAACATTTGATGCACTGAAAATCAAAGTAGAGGAAGCCAGAGGCAAGGATAAGGAAGTCATTTGCTCCATACTAGTTGACGAAATAGCCATCAAAAAACAAATTGAATTTAATGGTAAAAGAATGTGGGGATATGTTGATGTTGGGATTGCTATTAACAATGATGAAATGCCACCTGCTACAGAAGCGTTTGTGGTGATGGTTGTTGCACATCAGTCACACTGGAAAATTCCAATTGCTTACTTTATGATGAAAGTCTTAACGGGTAAAGAGAAGGCCAACATAATAAAAGAAAGTTTGGTCCGCTTGAGTGAAATTGGAGTAGTAGTCACATTAGTAATATGTGATGGGCCATCAGCAAATTTTGCTATGATGCAAGAGTTAGGTTGTGATTTACGAATCATAATTTAAAAACTTGGTTTACTCATCCTTGTGATGAGACAAGAGTTTATTGCATTTTAGATGCGTGTCATTTATTAAAGTTCATCAGAAATGCTCTGGCAACCTATGTATAATTTCGAGACACTGAGGGTGGTGTAATCAGTCGGAGATGTATTGAAGCTCTTCACAAAGTGTTGCAGACGGACTTGAATTTTTGCAAAAACTGAAAGTGGCAGAGTTGAGAGGCTTAGAGGGAACAATTTGTTTTATAAGAAAGGTTGATCAGGTTTTTGATATTTTAAATTAAAAAAACACATGGGCTAAAGGATTTAAAGGACCTTTGCAAATATCAAATGAGCCAAATTGGCGCAGTTTTATTGTAAATACGACGCGAAGTAAGAGGAATCCCATTGTGGAGTACTCCGCGCAAAACAGCATTCGTTGCAAAGACATCATCGTTGTCTATGTGTGACATATTTGACAATTTTGTTTTATAAGTGTAGCCAAGACCACCATGAAATTTTTTTTGTTCAGTTTCGTAGGTTTTGGATTATTTACTATTTTCGATGATTGTTATGTGTAATATATTTCAGAAGCGGAAACGGTTGGAATAACAACCCAACTTCATTGCAGTTTACGAGGACTTTTAAAAAATTACTTTTACATTCATCAATATCATTCAGAAAGGGAAACTGTAAATGTAAAGTGTTGTCTAATACGACAATCTTAACAATACCGATTACTGACAAAGCAAACCTTCGTAAGATTGCGACATCTCTTTATGTCGTAAATATGATTTAGATCATGCTCAGCAGTGGGAAGACCATGATTATGATGTATTGCCACATTTTATAGACTTAGCAAATATATCTCTTAATATTGTAACGTATATAAGCGGATATGTTATAAAAACGTTACATAAAGTAATGAAATGTGGTCATTGCTTAGTAGGTTGTGGTCTAGGAATGTTTGTTTTTTAATGTGTTAATTAATTATAGGAGGATTTTATATTCCTTGCAAAGGCCTAACTCTAATTTGCTTAAGAGTGGAAAATGTATTAGGAAAGTAATTTTACTTTAAATTATGAATTGCCACAACAAGAAATTTATCAACTACGTTGTTCTAATAGGGCCCAACAATCTTACACAAAAATTCTAATCTAATTGACCATTGACAGTACGTCATCGTTGAGTGAAAGGAAATCATAGATTTTTGCTAGTTAGACACATTATTAGGTGTTACGCCAAAATTCGCCTTTTTAATTTATAAAAAAGGTACAGCCGCACAATACAATGCACACCTATTAGAAGGGAATTGTCAAAATTAATATACCAATAATGTTTATGTATTTTGTCTTTATGCTATTATGTTTTTATAGGAATATTGTTTTTTTTTGTAAAGCAGTATTTCTGAAATAACTAATAAAGCATTTATAATACAAATTGATTTTTTACTGAAGTCTGTCCAGAAACGAAGCGAAGTAATAAATTAAAATAGTTCATTTATTTTACATATAATCATTACACGATTTTGTATGAAATACATAAAAGATTTTAAAACTAGTTTTAGGATATACCGCTTCCATACTATAGTGTTACAACGTAAGTTATTTATGAATAGCTCCTAATCCGTTAACAATGGGACGTACCTGTTCTTGAGGTCTAAACTAAAGATCATAGGCGTGTACATGGGTTTTGCTGACAAAAAAAATTACGATTGCGTTTAATTGTATTTTATTGAAAGTAATTTTAAACATATCATTGTAATTATAAAACACATCGTTTGTTAGAAACCATTTTATAGAGTTTGAAAATTTAAGGTATAATAAAATATAGCAAGAACAAACTAAATTTATAGGAAAAACAATCAAGTATCATTTGACCCTATTAAAATTACAATAGGCTCTATAGTAACTTCTATCAAATTGTCAAGTTCCCACATTTTTTGTTCCTCTTTCATTACGTGTTCTATACACTTTTTCCATTTTTCCGCAGTCACATCACTTAAAGAAGTCATTAAAAGTTGTCGAACGTCACTTAATTTAAACGTGGTATTATTTCTCGCTACTGCACCCTTCACCTGCGCCCATATTAATTCTATAGGGTTTAATTCACAATGGTATGGCGGTAAGCGTAGAACAAAAATATCACGTTTTGCTGCCATTTCGTCAACTGCATATCTTTTAAACTTTGTCCTAACACCTTGTACTAGACTTAGTAGTTCCCTTTTTACCATATCATTTTCGAAAGCAATATTTTTTGAGGAAAGCCATTCCATTATAACGTGTTTTTTCCAGGAAGTTGTAGGTAAACGTTCGATTTGTCTGGAATGGTAGCTGGCATTGTCCATAACAATTACGGAACCCTTTGGTATTAAATCTAACATTTGTTCAAAATATTCCTCAAAAACATCCCCATTCATATCCTCGTGGTAATCACCGGTATTTTTCGATTCAAATAGCAGTAAACCTCCATCTACAAAGCCTTCGTCACTTCCTATATGCGTAATAATTAAGCGTCGCCCTTTTCCTGAAGGAGGTCTTAAACCTGTAAATAATCCTTCTAAAAAGCCTGTCGTCCACTGGTTACATTTTTGTCTTGCCACATTTTCCCACAGTATAACCTTCATTTACCCACGTTTCGTCTAAATAATAAATTTTCTTGCCTTCAGAACGTAATTTAGAGATATTTCGTAGGTAATTTCTTCTCCAACATACAATTTCTTCCTTATCAATGAGAGCTGATTTCCTATTCATTTTTTCCCATGAAAAATTCAATTCGTGCAAAACTTGCCACAACATTGTTCTACTTAAATTGGGTATACCCTCTTCCTCTTTCACAACTGACACAATTTTATTTAATGTGGATATTTCTTTTTAAAATAAAATGAATGCACTATTCTTTCTAATTGTACTTTTCACATATTCGGGTATTTCAGTTTTTTTCTACCATGAGGTAAACTACGCTCACGCACATAAACTTTGTCTTCACGCACAGAAACTTTGTCTTCACGCACAGAAACATTGTCTTCACGCAAAAGTCTGAATGTTGTTGTTTTTCCAATGCCAGTCATATATGAACACATATCAACTGTTTTCAACGGATTATGGCATTTCAAATAATTGTACACATTTAACACAATATTTTTTCGTTGGCAGAAAGCGCAGACCTCTTCACACGTTTCCTTGGAATAAATTCAGGACTCGATACCATTCCAATGAAACTTAATACTGCAGCGTAATCCATCTTATGATATACCGATATGATATGACAATAATCATTAGTTAGGCTATCGTTATAATTACATACCATATTTATCCCCTAATTATATCATTAAGACCACATTAAAATCTGTTAAAGTGTCATTCCAAATACAGTACATACTTTCTAGTTCAATTATTAGTAATTAATTAGTTAAAATTCCTAAAAATGTGATCGATAATGATATTAACAATGTCTTATAAACAAGGCGATTCACTAGTGGTGGCCAAAAATAAACCCACGTATTATTTGATAAAAATTTTAAATATGGTTTTTCATATAAAGTTTTTATCAGGAAAGCTTTGTTAAAAAGTTACAGGGTGGTAAACTTAAAAAAAAATTTTAATTTTTTTAGAATACCTCAAAAACTAGTGACTATAATAAACCGAAATGTTTAGACAAACCCATGTGTCAAATTTCAGTTTATTACAGTCAGTAGTTTATACCATTGCATGGAAGTAGGTGGAGGTCAATTTGAACATTTAATAAGATGAAATATGTCAAAATAATTAATTAATGGTTCTACATTTTTAACCCCCTTTTCGAAAAAGTATCGATACATCGGTACGCCATTGGAATCTATTAAACATGTTGATACTTCGCTTCGTTTCTGGACAGACTTTAAACTCTAAAATTTAGTGATTCCTCACATTTTATATATTTTCGTTATCCATAATGACTAGTTTCTAATAATCAAAGACATAATTATGTCGAAACCAAAAATTTTGAATTCCCCTTCTTGATTTCGCTTAGAGAAAAAATTACGTTTCTATATTTTAAATTGTCGCGTGTTTAGACCTTAAAAATGGCAGCCTTCAATTTTATCCTGTTCACGCAGGTTGACGACTGTTCTCCCATCTATGTTCCTCATGTATTTGTAGCTGACGAAGAATTTTCTATAGATGAAAATATACTACGGCCATATTCCCAGAAAAAGTATTTAATTATCGTTTCACTCGTGGGCGACGATTTGTGGAATGCTCTTTTCGCATACTTGCCAATAAATAGCGGGTATTTCACACTAATTTATTTGTGAATGTAAATTTTGGTGTAACAAAATGCGTGTGCATCTTTCATAATTTTGTTAGAAGAAGAGATGGGTTCAATAAAGACGTGGGCACTTTAATAAATCCATTAAATGACATACATTCAAGAGGTAGAGGTGGTCGTTCAAATGGATTTGCCATTAGAGATCACTTCAAATTATATTTTATAACTTCAGAATGGCAACGTGAGAAAATTTGAGTTGTCTACTCTCATTTTGCAACTAAGTAATATTACTTTTTGTAATTTTGCATTTACTGTAAAAATAGACTATTTCGATACATACTTACCTAATTTATTTCTTTCTTGAATATATAATTCTTCCCAGTTTGGGTACATGGAAACACCCATTTTTTCCCATAATTTTATTTTTAGATCCCTATTGCAAAAGTCTTTTAATTTTGGGTTATACAGCGCAGAATATTGCTCAATTTCGCTTATAAATTTGTCTGTGTCGAACGTTGTTCTTTACTTTCGCAAATTGAACAGTCATGCTTGATGTCTCGATTGTACCTCAAAGTATAATAGGCTGGCACGCTTAACGTTTCAATCGCCGACGACTTGCCACCCTATTTTTAGGCATGTGGGCGTGATTTTCACGCCCGTGTACCGCTAGTTACCTTCAGCCTTAAGCCTTCTTACAGGAGGGTCAAATCAAACACACAGTATGGTGTAATTTTAATTACGTTTGTGCTGCGGCTGAGTAGGTACTTCTTCATTAGATATAAAATGCACATACTTGTATAATCATTTTAATAAATTTACATAGAACATGACAATAACATTCTGATAAAGTGACCTGAGGAAGTGCTAACCCGCTGCAAGACACGTCGCCAAAATTAAATCCTAATGTGTTTGATTTGCCACTCCTATAAGAAGACTTAAGTGTCAAGTAATTAAACAATTTAAGGAGAAAATATACCTTGTTGTTGAATTTATTAATTATCAAGAATATTAAGTATCAAGAACGGTAAGTGATTTACCGGAGACAGGTAAACCCTTAACGTTCGTGATGCTTATACTATACTAAGTGACATAAAAAGAAGAACACCCAGTAATAATGAATTTATTTGAACAATTTTTGGTATACTAGTGTATACGAATTAGATTAGTAAACGATCACAATTTGATAAAAATTAAACTGTTAAGTTCTTCAAAAAACTTAATAATGTGTTGCTCCACCACGATGTCTTGTGCACTCATTAACACGTCTGTACATACTTCTAATGAGGTGATCGATTTCTTCTTAAGGTATCTCATCCCATGCTATCTGTAACTGATGCTGCAAAGCCGCTAAAGTTTGTGCAGGGTGAGGTAAATTGAGTAATCTTCTTCCCATAATATCCCAGACGTGCTCGATGGGCGAAAGATCGGGAGATCTTGGTGGCCAAGACAACAAAGTAATTTGTTTGGTCTCAAAATGAGCCAAAGAAACCCTAGCAACATAAGGTCGTGCGTTGTCTTGTTGGAATGTGCTGTTGGGGATGGTCTGAACATAAGGTACAATATTGGGGTCTACGACCTCTTGGATGTAGCGCGTAGCGGTCATGTTACCTCTAATGAAGACCAAAGGTGACCTACTTCCAGTAGCAATAGCTCCCCATACCATAACTCGAACTGTGTGGTGCACATGCCTATTCACAGAAAATTGGGGATCTTGTGTTTCACCGCGCCGTCTTCTCACCCTTGCACAACCGTCATGCATACCCAAACAGAATCTGGATTCATCACTAAAGACAATTGAATTCCATTCTTGGTCCCAATTTGCCCGTTCTCTACACCACGCTAAACGATAACGTCGATGCTCTGTAGTCAGTGGTATCACAAAATGGGGACGGTGTGAAAAGAACCCAAAGGTTCTTATCCGTTTATAAACGGTTCGCATCCCAATCGGTCTTCCATGTTCTTCAAACCACTGGTCCGCAATCGCCCGTGTAGAAGAGAAGCGGTCCCGTAAAGCCAATAGTCTAAGACGGCGGTCTTCGCGTTCTGTGGTTCTTCGACGACGTCCTGTACCTCTCGCTTCTTGTGTACGGCCCTCTTGGTTCCATGCCCGAACACAGACTGCCACAGTGTTTAAACTCCGTTGCGTTCTAGCGGCTATATCTCTCATAGACAAACCAGCCTCACGCAATCCCACAATTCTACCCCTATCAAACTCGCTTAATTGCCGAAAATTATGGCGTCTTCGCACTGGAGGCATTGTGCTTGAATTAAAGAAGCTCTTTGAAATGCAATTTAAATCGCTTAAATGACAACTGTACTTACAAATGCTTAATTCATTGTTTTAGGGCTACTTAATCGTAAGTGTTTTTGAATGAGGTTAACAAAACCACCGCTAGGGCAATATGGCTGAAAAACTGATCGTTTTTTATCTTAATATAAAGAAATATATTCCCAAAAAAAATTTACAAAATATTCATTATTACTGGGTGTTCTTCTTTCTATGTCACTTAGTATATTTTTTGCACGATCGTATTAAATTACACTTCAATGAAATTAATTCAAGTTTTACTTACAGACGTGGGTAAGTAATTTACTTACCGACGTCTTAATTACTTACCGACGTCTTAGGCCTAGCAACCAATAAACATATCCTATCTTCGTGGAAACGGAGGCTGTAAGTAAACAAAAATGCTCGATCGTGCAAAAAATAATTTACTATGTTTTTGAATTGTCGACGTCTAGATAATACCATAATCCAATCGTCTGACAAATGGTAAGTTATCTGTCAAATCTTTTAAAAGGATTTTCAGAACTTCTAAAAACGTTGAGCTAACAAAGATTTATTTGAAGTGAAAGTCCAATTAAATGACCCTGCATTATACCACAAAATACATTAGTTCCGACTTTAAATTAATTTCAAAGTGGAACAATAGCATATGGATTGGCTGTGACCGCAGTAATGTTCAGTATGTCCAACAGTTAGAAAAGACAGACTCATTTGTTTGCACCGACTGTAACAAATAAACTAGTACCTACAAAATGCTACTGGCAATCTTGTGGTGGTAATATTTGGGGAATTCTTGATTTGTAGGGTATATCTTTTTAGAATTTTGGGTACATTTGATTTATTTGAACCAACTGTTCATTCTGTTTCAGAGTTTGGAATTTTTCGATTAAACGCAATAGGACTAGTTATACTTTCAATTACACATTGTCCCATTTATAAATTGTTTTTTAGACTATCAGCATTTTCAAAGTTACATGGGGCTGTAGAATTTTTTGCCTTTAAATTTAATAGTAGGTTGTCTTATTTTTACACTGTAAATAATTTCTAAAGCTTATAAAAAAAAATAGATAACATATTTATAATTGTGTGACGATTTTCCTTCTATTTTCTCTTATTGGTATTGTTCTATCCTAGAGTAGAATCAACTTATTTACATATACACAGACCACTATAGTCTAAAAAGATGGTGGCCATTGATATGATAATTGATAATTGGTAGAAAATAACAGTGCTCAGTGTTTTAATAACTTCTGATAAGTTTGACAATTTGAGTTTTGAAAAACTCATTTGAAATCAACTTATAAAACAATACGATAAAAAATAATCAAATTAAATAATAAGAAAGTTGCATGTACAGGGTGAGTTTTTTTCAATAGTTTTAAAAGGAAAGTACCCTTATTATATAAGATGGAAAAAAATCTGATGTCAGTGTCCAGGGCCTTTTTTTAAAGATAAACTCACATCCAAAAGCAAAATTTGATACGTCTAACCGTTTTCGAGTTATGGAACAAAAATGAAAATTTTGGGTTTTCAAAAATGTTGACTTATTATATTATTCTTATTTATAAAGATATTCAAAATATATTAAAAACTTTTCAGGCACTTTTTAATTAGAATCCTTGCTCATATCCGATAAATTATATCGTGTATAATTTAAAAGGTATGACATAAAGTTGTATTTTTTTAAACACAAATCGTAGTTGGCCATGGCACTGTTGAAAAGAATGAAACAATATCAATAGTAAACTGTGCATTATAAACAAAAAATAAACAAAAACGACAAATTTATTTTAGTTCGTTAGTTTACTTCCTTACCGAAAAATTACTTAGTGAAACTGTGTTACTTTTATCCATGGCCAATCATAAATATTTTACAAATAACGAGAAATACGAGATGATAAAAGTTTTGATCTTGTCAAATGAAAATTCTCGTTTAGCTGCTGAATTATACTGGGAAACCTACCCTGAAAGACATCGACCAGACTCAATGACATTTAAACGGTGCGTATACTTGAAAGTGTTTAAAAATATGCAATAAGTAATGTTTTAGTTTAAAACAAAATTTAATTGATCACGGATCAGGATGAAGTAGCGGAAGCTGAGTCAACAACGTCATCTAGAAAAATTGTTGATGCTGAGGTACCCAAACAAAGGCTCCAAAAATTTTAAGAAAACACCATTATCATCCGTACAAATTTAGAATTCTTAACGAGCATGATAATTTTCTGTCAGTATTGTTTAAAACAGTGTAAAGCAGTTGAAAATTTTACTGGGTCCATTATTTGGTCGGATGAGGCTCATATTAGCAGTGAATTTTTAACATCAACAATGCACTGGTCTGATATTAATAAACATGTAGTAGTTGCACAAAGAAGGCAGGAGAAATTTAGGTTAAACGTTTGGTGCTGCATTAAAGGTGCAAGATGTTACTGTTATATTTATGAAGTGATATTAAATTCTAGAAGATATTTATAAGCCATTCTTCTGACTCATCTAGATGAATTTTTAGATAATCTTCCATTGTAGCAGCATCAAAACAATAACATATTATTGTAGAAAGATGGCGCTCATGTGCACAATTCTCGAGCAGTAACAGATTATTTATCTTTGAAGTTTCTTAATCGGTGGATGGGAACTTCAGGACCGATTCGTTGGTTTTAGATTATTTTCTTTGGGGATTTTTAAAGATTATTGTTTATAACAGACCATTAAGGAACGTTGATTAATTACGTGAAAACATAACCCACGTGAAGTTACCCACACTTTTAGCCACACAAATTATTTTGTATATATAGACGAATAAATGCATTTTAGTTGATTTTAAACCAAAATTACAACATCGGTATATAATCTAAATATAATTACAATACGTTATGAGAAGAAAAAGCTACTCTGGGCGTCGTAATTGCGAACTTCGCTTGCGGGACCGTGTGGGCACTTTTTTGATAGCAAATTTGACATCCTTTGTCACATTTTTTTTGTGTGAAAATTTTTTTATACATAGAATGAACAATTAGAAACAACATATTAAAAAACTAATTTATTCTTATTTTTTTAAGAAAAGTTACAAGACCGAGAAGTTATATCCGAGCGACGTAATCGCCAGCATCTCTTTGATGGCAAATTTGACATCGTTTGTCACATTTTTTTGCGTGCAAATTTTTTTATGCATGGAATGAACAATTATAAACAACATATTAAAAAACTAAAATGCTAATATTTTTTTAAAAAATTACACGACCGAGAAGTTACACCTGAGCGACGTAATCGCGAGCATCTCTTTCATGGCAAATTTAACATCGTTCGTCACATTTTTTGCGTCAGATTTTTTATACATAGAATGAACAATTACAAACAATATATTAAAAAACTAAAATGCTGTTATTTTTTTTTAAAAAGTTAAAAGAACGAGAAGTTATACCCAAGCGACGTAATCGCGAGCATCTCTTTGATGGCAAATTTGACATTGTTTGTCACATTTTTTTTGTGTGCAAACTTTTTTATACATATAATAAACAATTACAAATAACATATTAAAAAATTATATGCTGTTATTTTTTTTTTTAAAGTTACAAAAACGAGAAGTTATACCCAAGCGACGTAATCGGGAGCATCTCTTTGATGGCAAATTTAACATTGTTTGTCACATTTTTTTCGTACAAATTTTTTTATACATGGAATGAACAATTATAAACAACATATTAAAAAACTAAAATGCTGTTATATTAAAAAAAAATTACACGACCGAGAAGTTACACCCGAGCGATGTAATCGCGATCTTCTCTTTGATGACAAATTTGACTTCGTTTATCACATTTTTTTGCGTTTAAATTTTTTTATACATAGAATGAACAATTACAAACAACATATTAAAAAACTAAAATGCTATTTTTTTTTATAAAAGTTACAAGACCGAGAAGTTATACCCGAGCGACGTAATCGCGAGCATCTCTTTGATGGCAAGTTTGACATCGTTTGTCACATTTTTTTTGCGTGGAAATTTTTTTATACATAGAATAAATAATTACACACAACATATTAAAAAACTAAAATGCTGTTATTTTTTTTTAAAAAGTTACTAGACCCGAGCGACGTAATCGCGAGCATCTCTTTGATTGCAATGACAATCACGTGACACTAATGTTTTAACAGTATTTTGTGTCGCTGTTAGCTAAGTTAAGGCATGTAGAGCTATAAATTTTCTAACAAATGAAACATATTACTGAATTGTTGTCACTCATATTAGCATCACAACATTTGTTGGAAATTTTATTGTCTATAACTTTGGTTAGAACTATTTTTCTCTAAAACGTTCGTATAACGTATAACGGCTTACCAGTAACATACATTTAACAATCGTTGGTCGTTACTGAAATTTATAATTCGATTTTACAAATTCCTTCGAGTTGAAAATTACTTCTTTCTTAAATATTGATTTTTTTCTACAGCATATCAGTTTTTTTTCTATCAAAGATATTTATTTTATTTTTCGTGCAAAATGTTTTATATCCAGCACACTTTCAATATTTTTTTACACGTTTGCTATTATCAGAACGATGTAAAGTTCTGCGCGAAACTCTTGTTTTAATCTAAAAATGTTCAAAAAAATAAAAAAGTGGTGAGTGAAATTTCACTTCAGAATTTAAAGCAATGTTCGCTTACTATTATTGCGATGGCTACTTAGTAAGCAACATGTTTATTTCATTGAAACTACACCACATAGATAGAGAAAAAAGTGAAAGCCTTAAAATGCTTTTAATAAAATTTAAATAATCTTATCGAAATGTATCCTAAAAAATTTGATATTAGTCGCTCGGGTATAAACTTCCGTTCTTGTAACTTTTTTTTTTAAATAACAGCATCTGAATGTTTTAATATGTTGTTTATAATTGTTCATTCCATGTATAAAAAAATTTGCACGCAAAAAAAATGTGACAAACGACGTCAAATTTGCCATCAAAGAGATGCTCGCGATTACGTCGCTCGGGTATAACTTCTCGGTCTTGTAACTTTTTTTTTTAAAATAACAACATTATAGTTTTTTAATATGTTGCTTATAATTATTCATTCTATGTATAAAAAAATTAGCACGCAAAAAAAATGTGACAAACGATATCAAATTTGCCATCAAAGAGATGATGGCGATTACGTCGCTCGGATATAACTTCTCGGTCTTGTAACTTTGTTTAAAAAAATAACAGTATTTTAGTTTTTTTAAATATGTTGTTTGTAATTGTTCATTCTATGTATAAATAAATCTTCACGAAAAAAATGTGACAAAGGATGTCAAATTTGCTATCAAAGAAGTGCCCACACGGTCCCGCAAGCGAAGTTAGATTATATTCCGATGTTGTAATTTTGGTTTAAAATCAACTAAAATGCATTTATTGGCTTATATATACAAAATAATTTGTGTGGCCAAAAGTGTGGTAACTTCACGTGGGTGAAAACATAGAATTCGGTTTTCGTCATGTAACTCCAATACATCTTTTAAACGCCCAAAATGCCACAAGACGGCGTAAAAATTGTGTATTGAAAAGAACGGTGCACAAATTGAAAAATATATGTAGATCACTATATTATATTCTTCACGTTCATTATTTTATATCTTCATAATTAAAGGGTTTTTATCATTAGAGGGTACTGTTTCGTCTGTTCGTTAAAAAAAATTAAACACGAATAAAACTATTATTATTAATTTAACTGCATTGAATCATATATTTTTGTAAAGAAGAAAAAAATGTTTTTCAACAGTGCCAACTTCGATTTGTATTTAAAATAATACTGTATGTCATAACTTTTAAATTATAGACGATAAAATTTATCCGATTTGAACAACGGATTCTAATTAAAAAAGTGTCTGAAGAACGTTTTTACCGATTTTGAATATCTTTATAAATAAGAGTGTTAGACAACATTTTCGAAAACCCAAAATTTTCATTTTTGCTCCATAACTCGAAAACGGTTTGGTGTATCAAATTATGCTATTGGATCTGAGTTTGCCTTTAAAAAAGAACCCTGGACACCGACATCAGATTTCCTCTATCTTGTACGAGGGTCGTCCCAGAAGTACCTAGCCTAACAATGAAAAAACAAAAATTTTGGCAAAAATCGGTTTTATTTCTCTACATAGTTTCCTTTCAACTCTATACACTTAGTCCAGCGATGTTCGAATGCTTCGATCCCTTGCTTGTAGTACGATATGTCAAGCTCCGCAAAATAGCCATCAACCGCCGCTTTCACTTCTTCATTATTCGAAAATCTTTGACCACCCAACCATTTTTTGAGGTTTAATGAAACAGGACTTTTTTTGCCAAATGCGGTCGTTTTTTTTTTATTTCTTCGCTCAAACGTTGCAATAAGTTCGCGTAATATTGGCCGTTGATTGTTTTTCCTGGTGGAAAATAATCAATGAAGATAATGACCTTTGCATCCCAAAAAATTGACGCCATGACTTTGCCTGCAGATGAAACAGTCTTCGCCTTCTTCGGAGCTGATTCTCCTTTCCCAGTCCACTGTCTTGATTGTTCCTTGGTCTCAGGCGTATAGTGGTGGACCCAAGTTTCATCCATTGTGACGAATCGGCGCAAAAATTCGGTTTTATTTCTGCGAAACATCGATAAACACTGATTTGAAACATCTTCACGACGCTGTTTTTGCTCTGCCGTTAGCAAACGCGGCACCCATCTCGCGCATATCTTTTTCATTTCCAAATTTTCGGCCAAAATGCAATGTACCGCACTTTTTGAAATGCTTACTATGTCTGCTATCTCACGTACTTTTAATCGGCGGTCATCGAGTACTATTTTGTGGACTTTTGGATCATTTCCGGCGTTGCGACCTCACTTGGGCGACCACTGCGATGTTCATCTTCGCAACTCTTTCGACCTCGTTTAAATTCAGCCACCCAATATTTTATAGTCGCAAATGATGGAGCAGACTCTCCCAAAGTACCATCTAGCTCGGTTTTGATATTGGTTGGATTTAACCCTTTCAAATGAAAATATTGTATCACGTAACGATGGCCAATTTTTTCCATTTTTATGAATACGCTAAACACGTTCACTGAGAATCGCTACTGTTCAAATACTAAACGACCGAACGTGCTCAAACTTGTCATGTATACTTCTAAGATGCGTGTTGTCGAATGCGCTCTGTGTTTTCAACCTAGTAGCGCCATCTATCCGTTAGGCTAGGTACTTCTGGGACGACCCTCGTATAATAAAGGTACTTTCCTTTTAAATCTATCGAAAAAAACTCACCCTGTACAACCCCAATCGATTTTAATTAGCAAGAATTCATGTTATGATTACATTATAAGCCATAAAGGTACACTTCCGGCGATAAAATATTTCTTATTTTAAGTTTTGTATATTAATTCAACCATAAATTAGATGGCACAAGGAAATGATAATGCGAGGATCTTGACTTCTATGAAAGTTTAGAGATCCTTAAAAGCAATAATTACGATCGACGACGTTTACGATACTTGAAACTTAAACGTTCACAAACAGTCAAGCGTAATATAGGGGTGTGTGCAAATGAAGATAATATAATAATTAGTTAGGTTTGTTAACTTGAGTTTAGTTTCATCTTATCGCTAATAATATTAACATTGCTATCAAAACACGACAGTGAGAATTATTTATTCGTATCAATTGTGGTGTTGTGTTGTGTTGTGCAAATGGTACAAACAAACTGAATTTTTTTTCGTTACTCAGAAACGCACTACATCATAGAGATAAAAACGTCGTATAACATTATTTAAGAAAAAAGGGCCTTTAAATTTTAATATAAAATTTGCATTTAAATGATTTTTGTATTACGACAACCTTTAATGTAAAAAGTGATAGATCACATAAGTTTCTGTGGTATAAATATGATATATTATTTCTATTTCGTCGAGAAAGTGAAAATAATCTATTGGATGTGCGGTAAAAAATTTTGAACGCCATAATAGCCTTACCAGTGGGGTTATATAGTATATTCTAGCAACATAAAATTATCAGTTTTACAACACCGCTCTTCAGTGTATATACTTTCAGAAAACACCTATAAGTTCATAAGAGCATATAATACCCTTAATCCACATTGGTTATATGCTTTTACCGCTCTTTTCTAAATTATGATTTTATTCCAGAAATAGAGAACATTAGTTGTGTCTCACGTAATACATTTTTTTGCCTGTTCGAATCTTGTTAAGCTTTTGTGCTTAATTATCAGCTTTGTATTTACGAGCAATAATTTTATGACTATACTTTTGGTTACAGAAAACCATCGAATTGTTTCACTTTATCAATTTATAAAAATGTTCTTTATTAAAAAAATATTTCGATATGAAAATCTAAATGTATGTATAATAATTGTGTCTGCATACCTTCAAATCATTTATTTATTTAAGCACTTCTCATATTAAAAGTTCGTAATGCATTAATTTTTACATTTAAGAACAAAGTTAAACAAGATTTTGACCGATTTACCACCTAAAAACACAAAAACTAGACGAATTACTATAAAAAATGGTCAAAAGCATTTTTCATTTTTCTAATAGAATTGAAGTAAAAAAGTAATAAATTGTGGGTCGAACTTTCAAATCCAATGAAAAATTAAATTTGATACCAATTAAACTGTTTTTTTTTTCATTTCACCGAAAAGACTCCATTAGTAATTTATAGCTTTGGAAGAACGTTTTGTTCATTAGTGATGAGTGTATTACCGTACAGCACAATACCAACATCTTTGTTAAATTGCATTTGTATTGAAATTCTTAGACAACAAAAGGCGTTGATTCCACCTTAATCCGTTGTTCTCGACACTTCTATATGTATGTAAAACAATGAAATCTGTACAGAATTGCAAGGGTCTCACCTATTGACGTAAAAATTCCCCAAAACCGTGTAAACGGAAGAAGACAATTAAAGAAGTGGGATGATAAATTATTCGGCTCTCCATTTACAGTTGGTGAAATAGTTCGACTGGCACCATCACTATTCGCGTAACTAAGATTTGGAAACATTTCACCACCTAGTCGAAACACAAATAATATCAATAAATATTAGTCTTAAACTCATAATTAAATTTAAGTCAAAAAATTTTTATTCAGCGTAATTTCAAATTGTTTTAATTCTGATTTTAATCTGGCAGCAATCGGATTGTCGCGGATTATTATTGACAATAATCGTAAATCTTCTGTACCACAGAACAGATTCCCGCAAACTGAAATTAGAGATGAGAAAGCTTTTCAGGACTCCAAAAGCTCTAGGATACAGTAGTGGGGTTATACTGGATGCTGCGGTTGCGTTGTTTTAAACTTCAACCGATTGCAGTTTATAGTTTAATGTTCGATGCTTAATTGGGAATTACTTAACTTTGCCAAAATTTAACACGAATTAGCGTACTTTCATGAAGACGGTTTTTAAAAGGTCGTAAACACTGTATTCCTGCAAGAACGTAATAAATTGTACATTTCTAAGATACTATCACAAGCATTTGTACATTCACTCTGAAAAATACTTGAACTCTATTCATAGAAGTATCGTACACAATTGTAAATTCTCAAAGGATTTTATTCAAGATGGTATCATCAGAATACTATTATTACAAATTCAATGATAATGAATATAGAGATCTTACGTTCACATATTTTATACTCTCTCAATTCAAAATGTGTTTTGCAATATTCTTCTTTATAATTAAATTCTAAATTTTTTTTTATAATAATTTGAGCATTCATTTTTTTTCAATTTGAATTATAAATCCAACCCCTGAATAAAAGCAACGTTCAATTAAGAAGTTATAAACACAAAACAATTGTCAACATCTTAGTTTTTGTTTGTCTTGAATATTAGGTTGAATCAATTATTGGATATCTGAAAATGTTAGCATAAGGTAAAGTTAATACCGGTTTCCAAGGGAAGGGTAAATCTTTCCGACCTAATTTTCAAGACAACATTGACATGATACCAACATCAAATGCTAATGGATACTCTGGTTAATTTTCATTGTGAATTTGATAAAGCTACGTGTTAGCGTGGCGAAACGTAAATATTATTTGCATTGAGGCAACTTTGTTGACAGATAACACAAGACAACATACCTGACCACGTCGTTTAAAGGCTTGATGTTGTGCGTCTGCTTTTTTGACCAACTGAGTTATGGTTTCCTTTGATTTCTACAGCATGAATGCAGAATGTTTCTGCTAAAGGTGTCCGTTTTGGCCGTGGGATAGCTCACCGAAGTCTGTTTTATATTTTTAAAGATTTTACAGTTTAGAATCAATATTTTTAAAAATTTGCGGCAAACATAGTAATAATTTGAAAGAAACAATAAGAATTTGTTAATGGCCCTGTTTTGTTGTTTTAAGAGTTTCAAACGTGATTGCGTGATCATTTAAACAAGTTTTGTTTTGCTTTTTGTGTGACAATAGTATTGACATTGGAGGACTGTTGCCTATTTTTTGGGTGTCCTTCTGTATAGGTTTCTTCCGGAGACACCACGTTGTGAATTTTGTTGTAAATAAACAAACTTCTAATTATATGAAGGTTTATTCTTATTAATATGTGGACTGTACTAAATTTTTACAGAAGTAAACTTCGTATGTATGCATCGAGCTTAGGTTCTTGACTGACTCGCGCCATGAAGATTATGCGGAACATGCGCATTTAACATAACCGGCGGCCTTGAAAGCTCTAGCTTTCAAAAAATAAAAAATACAATTCGTATAACTATACTAACAGAGTATAAAGAATGGTGAATAAACATGTACGATATTAAATGAAAACATACTATAGATAATACAACAAAACGCATTCAATAATAGATGCGTCAATTGTTCAACGGCAAAAGCCTTAATTTCGTTATGACGCATTTCACAACACCATTTCTCGTTAAAACACTGACAACTCTAACGATGTCGTCTGTTCCGGGGTGAATAGCAATGATTCGGCCTAGTTTCCATTGCTGCGGTAGAGTGTTTTCATCGCGGAGGACAACCAGATCTCCAACAAGGGCGTTAAACTCCTTTCGAAACTTCCACTTGTTACGTTGGTGCAAATTATGTAGGTAATCATTTTTCCATCGACTCCATATTACTTGGGTTAGCCTTTATAGATGCTTGAATCTTGAAAGACGGTTGTGTGTACTTCGGTAACATCAATTTGCGGAGCCGCATTTAGAGGTTGTCCAATTATGAAGTGGCCTGGTGTCAATGCCTCAAGGTCGTTCGGGTCAGTGGAGAGAGGAATAAGGAGTCTGGAGTTTAATATCGCTTCTACCTGTGTTAATATGGTTGAGAATTCCTCAAATGTATAAGAGTCACTTGACAATACACGCTTAAGATGGTACTTTAAAGATTTTACGGAGGCCTCTCACAAACCTCCAAAATGAGGGGAGCGAGAAGGTATAAACGACCATTTCATTTGATCAGTATCGACGTAATTTTGAGCTGAGTCGCTATTAAGGATGTCGTAAATTTTTTTAAACTCATTTGACGCGCCAATGCAATTAGATTCATTGTCGGAGAATAGGTTATTGCACATACCACGTCTCGCCAAGAAGCGCCTGAAAGCTGCTATAAAACTTTCTGATGTGAGTTCAGTAACCAATTCAATATGAACTGCCTTGGTGGATAAGCAAATAAAAATGCAAATGTAGCACTGTTCTGAGTTTGCGCCATTCAATTCCAATTTAAAACTGCCGCCAAAATCGACTATGAACGAGCATGCGTCGAACAAGATTGAAAAAAGGCGGAAATGGCGAAAAAACTGTCAGAAGCGACATTTATTTTTTTTGTAATTAATTTTTAGTTAATACATTGTTAGTCAATCAATCATTTTGTTGCGTTCAAAATAAAATTAGAAAATACAGTCCACATATTATTCGACGGAACATTTTGGTCCTTCGAGCCGGATCAACATCAAAAATTGAAAAAAGTCGGTACTTAACGGTGAAAGACATTGCGAAACAGGATTGTAGTGGTAAGCGGAGACAAGAAACACGTAGCCCGGCGAACCTGAAAAGGTGAAAAAAGAAAAATACTGGAATAGTAGCAAAAGGTCGTGCCGTGAGTGTTTAAACACAAATACTGTCCTTAGTTCTCATATATCTTTATTTACCTGTTTCACTTGTCTGAAAGGGAAGATGATTTACTAAAATTAAAAACTAAAAGAAGTGTATTAAAAGCTAAATTAATGCATTCCAAAACTTACATAGAGTTAATTAATAAAGATAATTTATCATTTGAAACAATAAAACCAATTGAATCCCGTTTAGAAAAGTCAGAACCTATTCTCGATGAATTTGAAAATATACAAGCGGCAGTTGAATATGAAGAAAAAATCGAGTATGACGAACTTGAACGTCAAATACTCGAAAATAAATATTTTGCAACATATGGAAAATTAAAGGCTCTAGTGCAGTCGTTTAACTTAAATAATGGCAGCAACTCGGAGTCAAATTCAAACGGAAATTCAATTGCTTCAGGGGTACCACATACGAGGATATATTGAAAAATTCTTAGCCTGCTATAGAACCAAACAAAATTTCAATGTCAAAATATTTTATTACTCAACATATTCTCCTCTTAATTGGATACATTTATTACAGCGAACCTGCAACGTCTCTAGACCTTTCAAAAAAATGTTTCTTCTTACTCTGCAAACTAGACCTCCACAGCTTCTATTACCTCCTTGTTGGAAGAAAATGTACGACCTTTTAAACTTTTTTTCAGTTGAGGAAAGAGGTGATAGTCGGACGGAGCCAAATCGGGTGAATAAGGGGGTGTTCTAGTAATTCAAACCCTAAATCACGAATTTTTGCATGGCAACATGAGATTTGTGTGCAGGGGCGTTGTCCTGCAAAAACAAAACACCTTTGGATAGCTTTCCGCGTCTTTTTCTTTAATATTTTCCCGTAGAGTGGTCAGTAATGTCGAATAGTAATCTCCAGTTATTGTTCTACCCTTATCCAAAAAATCAATCATGATTACTCCATGGCAATCCCAAAAAACTGAAGCAAGAACTTTTCCAGCAGATTTTGGACACGAAACTTCTTAGGTCTTGGAGAACCAGAGTGTCGCCATTCCATCGATTGTTGCTTTGTTTCTGGATCGTAGAAATGTACCCAAGTCTCATCCATAGTAACAATTCGGTTTAAGAAGTCTACATCGTTTTCAAATCGAGCACAGATCGAACGCGATGCTTCTATCCTTGCACGCTTTTGGTCAACATTCAAACATTTGGGGATCCATTTTGCAGCAATTTTCTCATGTCCAAATTGACGTGAACCATATGATGAACGCGTTCGTATGAAATATTCAGTGCTTCAGATATCCGTTTTAGTCCAATTCGACGATCTGATAAAATCATGTCATGAACTGCATCGATATTTTCGGGGACTGACACAGAAACTGGCCTTCCGATCGGTCATCATCTTCAATGGAAAATTTACCTCTTTTGAAGCTTGCATTCCAATTTTGACGGTCGCATACGAAGGACATTGATCACCAAGGGTATTAAACATATCTTCGTAAATCTACCTCTTGATGATGGCTCGATACTCCAATTTTTCGATTTTCACAATTTCGGTGGACATCTTTTTCATTTAATTTATTGCGTGACTCTGGTTTACTTTTTTGACGTCAAACTTTACACTGACACTTCTAATAAGTTATTGTTCGTTGCTATGGTAACGCAATATTTTGTTTATGCAAGGAACTGGTCTAGGCTAACTAGATATCAATACATCCTCGTAGTACTGGACGGGATAATAACGGGGATTATGTACAATGGTCAGAATTTAAGGAACTTTTTGATACCTTAATAAATCAAGACAAGGAGTTACCTGAAATTCAAAAGTTTTATTACTTGAAAGGGTGTTTAGCAGAACATGTAAAAAAAATATAAACAAATTAGAAGTCACAGCAAACAACTATGCCAAAGCATGGAAAATTCTTCATGAAAGATATGAAAATAAGTCTTCTCATTCAGAACCACTTGCAACCTATTTTTAATCTTCCAACTCTTAATAAAGCCTCACATATAGAAATACGTAATCTATATGACAGCACAATTGAACATTTAAGCTCCTTAAAGAGTCTAGGGGAGGAAACAGAGCACTCGGATATACTAATAATTTTCATACTAAGTAAAAAACTTGATAATGTGACGTTAAACAGTTGGAAATCTCATAAAATCAATGGTGAACTTCCCGCCCTTGAAGATATGGAGGAATTCATTAAAATAAAATGCAACACGTTGGAGAAAATACATAAATTTAAAAACTTAAATAATAAGGGAATATTCGATACAAAAAAATCCCAGTCCTTTGTTTCTTCAACGAATCTAAAAATTACAGCTGTTACTTTTGTAAACAAGAAAAAATTTGAAGCTGTGTTTAAATTGTTTAAGATCATCGCACCCAACCTGGAAGTGCAAATTATCCAAATGACGAAAATGTCATAGAGCACACAATACGATCTTGCATATTACGCCAAAAAATAACTTGAATAATTCAAACGTGACAAATAATAACGACGAAGTCATAAATCAAAAGCGCCTCAGTAGCAGACAGTGCCAGTACAACACTGAATACGATCGCCGGATGCACACCGACGTCCGGTCATCAGGTGTTACTTACGGCGGCGGTTATAAAAATAAAAAATTCAGAAAACATATGGATAACTTGCCGTGCGCTACTGGATTCTGCTTCGCAAAGCAATTTTGTCACCGAAAAGGCAGTAAACAAATTAAAACTTAATAAAATAAAGCTAGATCATATGGTAAAGGGCATCGGTGAAGGTTTAACAAATATTTCTTACCAAATTAATGTCCTGGAAATAAAATCTACTTGGAATAATTATAAAAAAAATCTAAGTTGTTTAATTTTACAAAAAATCACAGATTCATTACCTACGTGTTAGTTTAATGCAAATTTAATAAATATACCCGCAAACATTAGGTTAGCGGATTCTGAGTTCAATATTTCACAGGAAATAGACATATTACTTGGTTCAAACACTTTTTAGGAAGTCATACGCGCAGGTCAGAAACGGCTTGGCCCAATTGCACCCATATTGCAAAATACTTTATTTGGTTGGCCGGAAACTTGAATGTACCTAGCAAATAATTCCATCAGTTGTGTGTCGTTAAATACATATGATAATTTAGAATTTAGACGAAAGAATAATGAAATTCTGGGCGATAGAGGAAATTGAAAATAAAAAATATTTAAGCGCTTCAGAAAAATATTGTGAAACTCATTTCGACAATACATTCATCAGAGATGATAACGGGTGATTTATTGTAAGTTTACCCTTTACAGAAAGTTTAAAAACTTAGGAGAATCATACGATATGGCTCTAAAACGTTTTCATTCCTTAGAAAGGAAATTAATAAAGGATACACAATTATAAAACGCGTATTGTGCATTCATTAAAGAATTTAAAGAGTTGAATCACATGCCTAATAACGATAACTACTTGAAAGACGGTTACTTTTTACCTCATCACGCGGTTATTAAAGCCGAAAGTTTGACGGCAAAATGTCTACGATGCTTCGGCAAAAACTACATGCGGTGTCTCATTGAATGAAGTACTTCATGTAGGGCCCACATTGCAACAATATTTATCCTCTATCTTAAGCCGTTTTCGCATACCGAACTTTGTAATGACGGCCGATATTTCAAAGATGTATCAACAAATTTTAGTTCATGCGGATGACAGAAAATATAAAAAAATCTTGTGGCGCGAGAATCCAACGGAAAAAATAAAAATATTTGAAATTAATCGCGTAATATACGGGATGGCATCTTCGCCTTAATTAGCAGTCAAATGTTTATTTAAATTAGCGGGGGAAAAAGAAAATGAATTTCCGGAAGCGTCCAATGTTATCAAACGCGATTTTTACATGGATGATTTGTTAACAGGTCGGTCATTACAAAAACATTAGGTAGCAAATGCAGAGTTTGACTTGCGCAAATGGTTGTGCAATGACAAAGAACTTTTAAATAAATTCAAAACAAAAAATAACCTTGAAAATAATGTTCTTTTTATAGGGGAAAATGAACAAAATAAAACACTTGGTATACGATATATTGGGATTCAAATAAAGACTTAATTAAATACAATATTAGCAAGATGAATTCTCAAAATAAAACCCTAACAAAAAGAGCTATTTTATCCCACACTTTTCGATCCCTTGGGATTATTGGGTCCGTGGAAAAATGGAAAGCATTCCAAAATGATTTATTGTACTTACCTGATATTGAAATACCGCGAAGAGTAATCACACCGGGTTATGAAAAACTTGAATTACATGCATTTTCTGATGCATTCGAGAATGCATACGGGGCGTGCATAAAACACTATGTGTTGCTATCAATAAAGAAAGCACTCACATTTTTTTTTAAATTGTGTTATACTTAATTTACCCTGCCACTAGCTCTTTATGTTTAATTAATTTAAAAAAAAAATGTTGATGAAATTTTAACATGAGTAAAAAAATACTAATAAAATAATTCATTCTTCTAATGATTACAAGAAAAATCGAGTTTTAAAATTAAAATAAATAATTATCAGCAACAATTCCTATTTCATAATTAGTTTTACAAAAATATTAATTAAAACGTCAAATTTACAACTACTTTTACAATACTACAAAAAAAACTACTAATACCCCACTTCTACCTGGATGATACTGTATTCATGTTCAAAAATATAATTAATTATTCTCAGTTCTTGACCCCAAATTTATAAACTATTTTGTAGGTTAGTCCAATTCAAGACACAAGCGTAGCGAGGGGGGCCAGTGGGGCAACTGCCCCGGGCGCACCATAGGGGGGGGGCGCCAAATTGACGTTTGTACTTTTCATTATTATATATTGTCAAATATGTATTTTTAAAATTATATTTAGTTTTGGTTTTGGTGACAATTTAGCAATGTCTGAAAGTGCCTGACTTTCGTAAAATGTAAAAACATTGTAGAACAAAAATAAAAATACTAAATGAAAATTTGTTTTCAATATTTGAAAAATAATGTGATGTATAGAAAATTTTGGCTATAGTTAAAGGTTTATTTTATTGTAATATTGGCAACCGCAACCCTTTAATAAAATAAAATCTTAAATAATTGGATAGCACTTAATTACTTACCGTTGTCACACACAATTTCAGACGTAGAGGTGGTGACAATGTCAGTAATTTCATTATTGTTCCTAATCATAGGATCAATTAAAGTAGACGAAGAAGAAGAACTAACTACATAAACTTAAAACTTTTTCTTCAAACTCCGCTTTCTTCTTTCGTTTATTTGCACCTGACTGATATGTTTTTGTAATTGTAACTAATTTTTATTTTACAATTTCTAAGAGATTGTCACTAACAAACAACTAACAAAATACTATATGCTATCTGCTATGCTATCAAATATATTTAAAAGAAAAACAATACCGATCTATGCAGTACTGTGAAACTTGGATTCAAGAATGCAAAGTTTTCACTTTTACGGTAAAATAAAAGAACGAGCATCGAGCAGGTACTCGGTGTTTCATACTTAATCCCGTCTTAGGATTATGTGCTTTGTTAAAAATATTTAAGTAAATATTGGCCACTCTCAGTGTTTCATACTTAATTCTTTCTTAGGATTATGTGCTTTGTTATTAAAATTTCT
Source organism: Abscondita cerata (assembly GCA_030710515.1). Taxonomy (NCBI): domain Eukaryota; kingdom Metazoa; phylum Arthropoda; class Insecta; order Coleoptera; family Lampyridae; genus Abscondita; species Abscondita cerata. Next base: position 127,468 of record JALBCR010000342.1, read on the forward strand.
AAATAAGTATTGTCCGCCGAGTTTACGAATTTTACAAAACAACGAATCAGTGTGGTTGAAAAATATTGGAATTTGGTTGACAACCGTTTAGATAGATATTAGATAACTAGAAGCATATAATATTATTAAAAATGGTAATCTACTATTTATGACACTCAAAGTCCAATTGCTGCACTGACTGCAGGCCCTTTAAAGTCGCGGGCCTGGTTCCACCGAACCCAGGGTACCATTCTAGCTACGGCGCTGCAACAAGTACTGTCTGTGTATGTGCATAACAAGTAGTGATTTTGTTTTGTGTACTGTAAAACGATTTTAAGGTAACATAATCATATTTTTTACAAAATCAAAATATTTCTAGTAGGTCAGAGGTTTCCAAACTTTTTCGGCTTGAGGCGCCCTTATAAGTTATAAATTTTATACGTTCCTGGGTGCCTCTATATATCATATGTTTTTGCTATATAGTGTGCTTGAGGAGACGCCCCTAGGCCCTATCCAGGGCACCGGCCGCGGCACACAGTTTTGAAATCTCTGATTTGGTAATAAAAAGGGTTTATTTCATGATAAGCCACAATTTGACTAAAACTAACAATAAACTAAAGGATTTAACTTAATGGCCATTTTTGGTGGCTTTTATATAATCGTTATTTGCCAACAATTTTTTTTATTTTGTACTTTATAGACTTTCAATAAAATGAAACGAATTCGGCAGAAAAAATTAAGTGGGGCAGAAAGTAGAAAACGAAGAAAAATGCATGATACAGAATGCGCGAAATCGAGTGAACTTTTGACGGCATTTCTTAAAAGTAAAACTTCTGATGTTGAACCTGGAGAATTAAAACAAATACAAGATGTAACAACCGAACACAATGATATGGAACAGGAAAGGACAGAAAAATTAAACAGTAGTCGTAGTGAAAGTGAAAACGAAACCAATTTAAATGAAACTGAACACCAAAATTTATCAAAATCTGAAGATTCGAACGATAATACGACTGAACAAATCCGTTTGTTAACTGATGTAATTCACCATCGGGACTTTGGCTATTTAAAATTTGACCAAACAACAGGAAAAGCAATGATATCAGATGCATTACGCCTAGAACTTGTGGAAAAAGGATCCATTTATTTTCAGAACAGTGCTGGGCCTTTTGCCCAAACAAATAATAGATCTATTACATCTTCTTGGTTTACAAAAAAGTTAGGAAAAGGAGAAGGAGGTATAGTAAATCGATCTTGGTTGCTATATTCTCCTTTAAAGTGTGCAGCGTTTTGTTTTCCATGTCTGCTTTTTCCATCAGTTGGTTCACCTAAAAACTGTTCAAGTTTAGAAAAGGAAGTTGGGTTTAATCATTGGAAAAAAACAGAAAAAATGACTATGCATGAAAATTCCGTAAGACATCGAATTTCTTTTCGAACATGGAAAGAAATGGAAATGAAGATAATTAAAAAGTAGGCTTTATAGATGACCAATTACAAAAGCAAATTGATACAGACAAAGAAAAATGGCGACAAGTACTTAAGCGATTACTGTGCTGCATTAAATATTTAGCAAAACAAAATTTGGCTTTACGAGGTCATAGGGAAAGCATCGTAGAAACTCATAAAAACCCTGGAAATTTTTAGAACTGCTAAAATTTATGGCAGAATTTGACCCAGTTATAAAAAACCATCTTATGTACGCACAGCAAAATCCTAGGTCGGTCACTTACATTTCGCCAACTACCCAAAATGAATTTATTCAATACCTCGCAGTTTCAGTTAGAGAAAAACTTTTACTTGGCATTCAAGATGCTAAATACTATGGCATAATGTTTGACTCAACTCCTGATAATGCTCATAATGAACAGATATCAGAAATTGTACGATATGTAAATATTAATTTTAAGAATAAAACAGTAACTATTGAAGAGACTTTTCTAGGCTTTATTCAAACCTATAAAAAAGATGCAGCCAGCATTGCAGATATTATATTGGAACAATTGGATAAAGATAAACTGTCTTTTAAAGACTGTCGATCACAATGTTATGACAATGCATCTGTAATGTCTGGTTATAAGTCAGGGGTGCAACAAAGACTCGCAACAATTAACCCTAAAGCGATATTTGTAAACTGCGATAACCATACACTTAATTTAGTAGGCGTTCACGCAGCTAGTCAAGAAGTAGAAGCTGTTACGTTTTTGGTACCATTCAAAGTACGTATGTTTATTTTTCAAGATCCACCTTACGATGGGATAAACTAAAAAATGCTTTGGGTGTTTCCGTAAAGTCAGAGTCAGAAACTCGCTGGAGTGCTAGAGCAGAAGCTGTTAAACCAATATATAATCATCATAACAAATTAATTGAACTGCTAGAAAATATGGCAGAGGATCATAACGAAAATGCCGATACAAGAGGTGATGCAAATCGGTTATTGCATGGACTATTGAAATATGAATTTTTGTTCTTCTTCAATTCTGGAATATTGTACTTGCAAAAATTGACAGAGTTCAAAAAGATTGCAAGACCACACAATAAACTTCCACAATGCTGCTCAAGACATTCGGGCTTTAGATGAGTATTTTCTTCAAGAGAGAAATGTCCTTTGTACAAAATCTACTGAAGAAGCAAAGAAGCTATGTGATTATTATGATGTGCAAGTATATAGACGTCAACGGAAGAAGAAAAAAATGCCTGGAGAAATGTCGGAGGATGTAGCGCTAACTGCCGAAAGCGAAATTATAAGGGTTATGAAAAGTGTGCTAGATAAAATACACACGGAATTGAAAGATAGATTTAATAATTTATTCAAACTGGATTCTAGTTTTGGTTTCCTTCTTGATATAAATAGTTTGATGGGTACATCTACAAACAACGAAACATTAAAACAAAAATGCGACAATTTTGGAAATTTTACGATTCAGATTTAGACGCTTTAGAGTTATTTAATGAGATAATAGACTGCAGAATGCTTTTAAATGCGAGATGTGATGTGCATCTTTCAACACCACAAGACTTGCTTCATTTTATTGTGCAATATGGGGAAGATGTATTTCCAAATCTTAGAGTGGGCCTTCAAATTTTGTTGACAATTTGTACATCCATTGCCAGCTGTGAAAGATCTTTCAGCAAATTAAAACTAATAAAGTCTTACCTCAGATCGTCTATGGCACAGGACAGGTTATCAGCACTAGCTTTATTGAGTATAGAAAGGGAGACTACCGACAGCATAGATTTTGATAAAGTCATCGAAAATTTGCAGCAATAAAGGCTAGGAAAATTTGTTTTAAAATAAATTGTACATGTATATGTATTTTTTATTTGTTTTATGAATATCAATGATTATATAATATAGAATAAAAATATATTTAAACTGTACTTTTTTTTCCTTATGCTTTTCACTAAAATGATAAAAAAATATGACTAAGACTAAGAAGAAGAACTCAATTCGTAAATAGACATAGTAATACTAATATATATTTTACATAGCTGAATTTAAAATAAACTCAATTTAAAAATGAAATTTTCAATATTTTTATGAGGGGGTGGGGGCGCCATGACTGTGTTTGCCCCGGGCGCGGCACACCCTCGCTACGCCACTGATTCAAGATTGAATATTAATTCGTCTCCGCTCAAATAAACAATGTTACCCAATTCGTCTTCCAATTGAATCTAATTCTTGCAGTAAATGATGTAAACAATATTTATTATTTTTCAGGTCAGTCTACTTCCACCCCTAACATACAGGGTTTTCAAACTCTGCACTATTGCTAACTTTGTTATTATTAAAGCTACAAGGTCGGTTAAATAGGCAAACTAGTAGCATTTGTTTCTCTCATCACTATAGTGAAAACAAAATAAAAATCAAACATCGGGTTCGCGAGTTATGTCAAATTTTTCCATTTTTTAAATGGGACATTCTGTATACAATACTCTCAATCGATAGGAAATTGAATACTGAACAAAAAGTGTCCCATCATTTTTTAGCCTAAAGTCAAAAATGACAGAGCTAAAGTCAAAAATGACAGAGCTATTGCTGATTTTTCAAATTAGTTAAGGTGGCTGTGTTAGTTGTAACTTTGTCTTACCATAAAATAGAAAGTAGGAGGAATATCAGACCCGCGGAGGTTGAGTAGTAATACTAAAAATGTAGTCAAATTTACTAGTCTGAAAACCGTCGGTGGAGGCGGTTCGAATCTTGGTCGCGGCAGACACTTAAAAAAATTATTTTGTGATGGGGATAGATCAACATACAACATTCACTGTGGCTATAAAATGAAAGTGGTAAATAAAATGAAGAAAAAGGAATATCCATCCAGAAAAATTTAAATTAGATACTCAAAAACATCACCCTCTTGGTCCAAGCATTTTTGAACCCGCCTGTAAACGCTTTTAATGGCTGTAAACTGTTCACCAGTGAAACTTCAATTTTAATCCTGATGACATTTATACAACAAACGATTGTAGTTTATAAAATCACAGCTACTTTAGACTTATTTGAAAAATAATCAATAGCTCTTTCATTTTTGACTTTAGGATAAAAAAATAATGGGAAACTTTTTGTTTAGTATTCAATGTCCTATCGATTGAGAATATTGTATACAAAGTGTCCCATTTAAAAAAATGGAACAATTTGACATAACTCGCGAACCCGATGTTCGATTTTTATTCTGTTTTCACCATAGTGATGAGAGAAACAAATGCTACTAATTTGCCTATTTAACCGACCCTGTAGCTCTAATAATAACAAAGTTAGCAATAGTGCCGACATAAGTTTGAACATCAACTTGATCCAGCCAACCAATTCCATATACTGTTTACTTCTATTACTCTTCTTATAACGACTTTTATTTATCTTTTTAATTTGTATTTTTGTTTAATAATATTTACTTTTCAATGTTCATTATCATTTTTAAAGTTTATTTATTTTCTAAGACTCTCTTTTTTTGTCCTAGCAACCCGTACTTGCTAAATTCATTGACATGTAAAATTATACATTATCCCACAATTCAACTAACCTAATCTACACTTCTTTCATTTTATTGTACTTATTGTAATTAATTATTTTTTCTTTTACCTATTAAATATCTCAAAAACTACAGAGTTTAGGCATAGGACACCTTCAGTAAAAATCAAAGAGAAGAAAAAAATGCTATTTTATAGCAAAATAAAAATATGTTTACGGAACATTTTTCAGAAAAACAATTATAATTTGGCAACACTCAAAAAATAATTAAATTGCTATGTAGAGGTTGAGAAACTACCCCAGAACACCTTAAAAGATACAGGGTGTTCCATTAAAAAAAACATATTTTTTGGCATTTTAAACCAATTATGTTTAGCATAAACTTTTTTTACTTATCTGCAATGGGCTGGCCGCTAGGAAAGAACGACGTACTAATGCAGGACCCTATACAGGGTGTGGCGCGAAGAGTTTTGATTAAAAGTAATGGCGGATAGAGTTATGTTATAAATCTGAAATTACGAAGCTATAGGTTTTCGATGACGCCGAGTTCAAATATAATATTGTCCTTAATGTGGCACTTCCGGTTATACCGGAAGTAGACGTCAACTTTGTTATTTTAAATGGAACCTAGTATTTTTATTTTATTTTCGGATTCTACATTAAATTTTAGATTAAATTTGTGAACAATGTCCTATACCAAAAATGAAGTATTTTCGAGATATTTCGATTTTTTTTAAAATTTTGAAAAAATCCTAGTCTACATTGAATACCGATATCTCCATTAATTACGAAGCTAGTGACGTGAAATTGTAACTAATAAACAACAAGCGCTTGCCCGTTAACTCCATGTGTCCAACTCATTGATATTTCATACAGAGTGTTTAAAACTTAGCTACCACCGTGGCCAATTTAAATCATTTATAAGTTGCTTACTTTAAATAGAACACCCTGTATTTTATTACATTTTCGCTGTATTTTTTAAGCCAATTCGTTTGGTATCAGTATTCCCTATACCTAAATCCAACCAGTTTTGAGATATTTCATTATCTTTGTTAAAACATAACAACACTTAATTATTTCAACATTAGTAAAGGGTAGGCCATGATTTCCATTATTTAAGGTGATATTTTGATATTTTTTCATAAGTTATTAATTTTGAAAAGTAACCAATAGCCTGAAAGGATTATTAATTATGGATATCATTAAAAACGTTGACTAGGTATTTTGTATTAATTTAATTAGATAACTTACAAACAAAAATAACTAAATGTAATATTAAACAAATAAAGTTTTATAATAAGTGTTCAAAATTAGCTCCATCTACTTCTAAACATTTATGAATCCTTTTCATTAAGCTACGTCTTGTAATTCTGGAAATATGGTCGGGTGTTAGAGAATTAAAAGCAAGTAAGACTCTTTGCATCATATCTTCCTTTGTCGTAACAGGTTTGGAAAATACCTGATTTTTAATGTAACCCCAAATACCAAAATCTAGAGGAGCCAAATCAGGAGAGCGAGCTGGCCAACGAAACGGACCTTGATTGGCAATCCATCTATCATCAAACATGTCGTAAAGATGGTCAGCAACACGCCCAAAGTTATGAGGAGGTGCTCCATCTTGCTGATACCAAGCTGAAGTCGCCTCTCCATTTCTTAAAGTATGTAACGCGGGTCGTATGACTTCTTCTAAAATGTCGCAATATCTTTCACCGTTTAAATTTTTATCATAAAATTTTTTTTATTTTTTATTTATCTTGGAAAGAACGTTCTTTAATAAAATGTGGATTTTCAATAGACCAAAAATGGGAATTATGTCGATTAAATAATCCATTTTTGCTAAACTTTGCTTCATCACACCATATAACTTTTTTATGAAGTTTTCATCCTCTTGGGTCTTCATTAAAACCATTCACAGAATTGCACCCTTCGAGGAGGATCATCTAATTTTAAGTGCTGCACCAAATGATACGAAAATTGTTTCCATTTGTGTTTTAAAATGCGATGAATTGTTCTCGTCGACAAAGTAAGATCTCTTTCACAATCTCTAATAGAGGCATTTGGAGAGGCCGTAAAATAACCCAAAACATTAATTTCGTTTATGTCATTGTCCACTAGTGGTTTATTTTTATTAATTTGTGTCTTAAATTGACCAAACTGACGGCAGTTTTAAGCAATCTTCTTACAATATCACCAGTTGCATTTGGTCGATTTGGATATCTTTCTGCAAAAACACGACAAGTCCTTTCAACAATTCTATTACACTCACCGTAAATAATAATAAGATTTAGGAAATCATTATTAGTAAACCCTACATTTGCCATTATTTACTATGAAATACAAACTGGTAAAGAAAACTGTCAAAACAACATAAACATTAACGTTCTAACTATCAAATCTTTGACAGCCATGGCCTACCCTTTACTAATGTTGAAATAATCAAGTGTTGTTATGTTTTAACAAAGATAATGAAATATCTCAAAACTGGTTGGATTTAGGTATAGGGAATACTAATACCAAACGAATTGGCTTAAAAAATACAGCGAAAAATGTAATAAAATACAGGGTGTTTTATTTAAAGTAAGCAGCTTATAAATGATTGAATTGGCCACGGTGGCAGCTAAGTTTTAAACACTCTGTATGAAATATCAATGAGTTGGACACATGGAGTTAACGGGCAAGCGCTTGTTGTTTATTAGTTACAATTTCACGTCACTAGCTTCGTAATTAATGGAGATATCGGTATTCAATGTAGACTAGGATTTTTCAAAATTTTTAAAAAATCGAAATATCTCGAAAATACTTCATTTTTGGTATAGGACATTGTTCACAAATTTAATCTAAAATTTAATGTAGAATCCGAAAATAAAATAAAAAATACTAGGTTCCATTTAAAATAACAAAGTTGACGTCTACTTCCGGTATAACCGGAAGTGCCACATTAAGGACAATATTATATTTGAACTCGGCGTCATCGAAAACCTATAGCTTCGTAATTTCAGATTTTTAACATAACTCTATCCGCCATTACTTTTAATCAAAACTCTTCGCGCCACACCCTGTATACCTGTAGTAGAAAAATTCCATCTAAAATTTATGGCAGAATTCTGAAATGAATTAAAAAATAGTAGTTTCCATTTAAAATAAGCAAGATGGACTCAACTTGATTTTATTATATCGGTTCCCAACTAGTTAGCACGAATGGTTCCGTAATTTTAGTTTCAAAGGCAACAAGTTTGATAGATGATCGGTACAACCAGCTAGCTTCGATAAATTTTCTATAAATTTGTTTAAAGCTTCGTTAGAGTTTCGATATGTAGGCTATGCTAAAAATAAGATGAAAGACTCTATTAAACTTCAAGATAGGGCTTATAGACTCTATATGGACGCAATAAATAACAAAGCTCGATAAAGTCTTAAAATAGTGTTTATATCACTATTATCGGGCTCAACAAGAGAAACCTTGCTAACATTTCGATAGTTTTTTAAAGATATTGTGTTATTATTCATAGCCTAACGGAATCTATAGCTTCTATTATTATGAAAATCGAAGCTAAATAGAACTAACAATCTTCTATTTTGTTTAGAACTGATAATACAAACGACGCCAATCGTGTGATTGCTAAAATATGCATTCTTTGTTTTCATTTTGTGAGTCATTTTATTTAAAATATGTTTACGTCGTGGAAAAAAGTCAAACAATCGGGAAATTACAAGCGAAAAATTCGTAAAGATTGTGAGGCGATGTTAGACAGAGCTTATAAGTTCGACGCGGAATTAAAGTTGAAGACATCAGCGGCGCAACAAACAGCCCCTTCGTCAATATCAATGGTGAACTACTTTGTCAACAATCATTCAGTGTCATCAAAAGATTCTGCCCCGAGCAGAATTTCTAGCATTTTATGTCCTGATTTAACGGGTATGTATATGGCCGTGTTTATTTTATTTTATATAAACCCAAATTACCCTGGTTACGATAATGTCAAAAGCAAAATTAATAGTTCGTTTGATGCTCCAATTGCACCAGAAGAAGAAGATTGCAATGCCATTCCGGTTGTGATAGACGAAAACAAAGAAGAAGAAGATTATATCAAAAAAAAATCGAAAACTCCGATCAAATATGAGAGTTTGGGCAGTACAGTACAACATAACGCACTCGGCACTAAATGATGTGATAAAAATATTACTGTCATTCGGGCGAAAACATTCTGCCTGAAGATTCGCGAACGTTAATGCAGACTCCACGAGATGTCAAAATTGTGGCGCTTGATAATGACGATGGAGAATATTGGAACAATGGTTTTAAAACTTGCCGGAACAAAATATTTTTGAACCTCAACAAATCCATTACAATTTCAGTGAACATAATACTTGATGGTTTGCCAGTTTTTATAGGATCGAAGGTTGAACTTTGCCCAATCTTGTTCAATATGGATGACATGCCACAAGTGCGACCAATGGTTATTGGAATATTTTGCGGGGGAAAAATGTAGCAACTTAGATAGGTTTCTTGGTCCATTTGTTGATGAAATGAACGACGTTCTTGCAAATGGCATAATCGTGAACTCAGTACTCTTGCGATGGTTTATATGCGACTCGCCAGCATGGGCGTTTGTGAAAGGTGTGCTTAAATTTTTACATGGTCAATACTCTGTTATTTGAAATATAGAATTTTGCCGGTAATATGAATTATATTGCTTTACAGGAGTAGCTGGTTTCAACGGTCAAAGGTGTACGACTATCGGAGAATATAGTTATGTGACAAACGCCAATATATTTCCGCGAACAAAATGTGAAAAACGCACGAATAAAATTTTTCGTAAGAAACTATACGGAAATGAACATCATAAAATCGATTCTCTACTCTTAAAATTGCCTATAGGCATGATTGAACAATTTATAGTTGAAGATTCATTACATTCACTTCATTTAGGTGCCATGAAACGCTTTCTGCACGGTTGACGTGACGGGTCTTTCCGCAATTCTGACGCAAAATGGCCAGCTCAAACAACAATTCAAGTTTTGGAATAGCTTACCCAATGCAAGATGCTAACAGAATTTCATCGTGTCGTCAGAGGTTTTGATTATTTTCTGCACTATGTAGGAATTGTGGCCTTCAAAGACCATTTAGCATCTGAAACTTATGAACATTTCTTACTCCTGTTTTGTGTTGCTACAATTTGCACTTCAAAACAATATTTCCACATGCTGCACGTGGCTCGTCTCATGATTCTGCAATACATAGAAATATTTGGAGAAATTTATGGTAAACACTACATGACTATCAATGTGCCCAATTTAGCACATTTATTGGAGGATGTGGAACGCTTTGTTGTGCTAGATGTATTTAGTACGTATCCGTTTGAGAACCTGCTTGGGCAAATTAAGAAGTTAGTACGGAATGGGAATCGTCCGTTGGCTCAAATAGATTTGATAACTGTATGTTTTCATTCCATTGTAACACACAAACGAAGTACATGGAAAATAAAGTGTATTCAGTAAAAACAATTTTTCAATGGCTTTTATTTTTTTAAGAAAACAATTTTAAGATTTAAGATTTATTCAGTCACTAATTTGCTTTTCTCTTACTTATTAATTTAGTTACTAATTTCCTCTCCTTCATTACTCAAGTTATTTATACGATCTTGGTCATGATCTTCTTCAATGCTGCCTCCATCGTGCAGGGCAAGGTCGGTGGACATCCCTCTTCGACATTTTGCTGCTGGATTTGTTCGATTTTTAGTACTAGAAACACGTACTGGCGTTGAATTACTACGGCGTTTCGTATTGGACATTAATCCCTGAAACCATTTCTGCAGCAATACTACGGTTTCATCTATTCTATGGTCTAATTCAAAATAAAAATTAAAGACACGCAAAGAATACGCACATGCATACCTAACGGACGCTGACTGTGTTCTTCAAAACGTACTAATAACATAAGTACAGTTTTGTTTTAATTTTCTTGTTTTTAAATGCAAGTTGGTACGGCCAAAATTTTTACAGTTTCAATGTACACTCATTAAATTTAAAACTTGGACACCACAATTTCTGTAAACAAAAGTTTGCACATTGTGAAGCGGGCTTAAGGGTATCATTTACAATTCTAACAGCAGGTAGTCTCAGCAGGGGTTATCTTATAGAAGGACTGTAGAATGAATCATTACACTAAGCACGTTTTAGAAAATAGGTAATTTACGTTGCTTACTTAATTTTTTCTTTAAAGAATATATTTGAAGGTATCGCTAATTAAACACCATAGCTCGATTAATTATCGAATCAAAATTTTGTTTAGGAAATGTTTACAAAATAAAATTAGAAATAATTTTGATTTAAAAAACGTCTACAAGCAATAACTTTTAAATTAAATCAAAAAACTAAACATGGTTATTTGGGTTGACTGATTATTACTTATTTTTAAATAAATCTAACCTACTAATTATTGTAAGTTATTAAAAAAAATCATTAAACTCTCTATTCATAATATTTAGTCCTTACAAAATGTATATTTTATGACGTTTCATTTTTTTCTGTAGTTAATATAAAAAGTGAAAATAAAAACTTATTGTCAACGTATATATTTAGTTTTTTGACAAGAATTTATTACATAATTATAATTAAGATACCAAGTTATAGTTTAAAATTAAATGAAAACGTTTTTTTTAAATAAAGGTATTACTATATAAATAAATATAAGAAATCAATAATGGGTGTGACCTCCATTATTATTGATACATTCTTGGAGGCGTCTGCTCATTGACGCTATCAAGGTATCAATATAATTAATATTAATCGTTTCCCATGCGGTATCAATGGCTGCAATTAGTGCATTACGGTTTACTGGTATAAAATTTGGCCCTTGTTGTCTTCGGATAACAGCAAGTATTCGAGCCCAAACATTTTCGATAATGTTAAAATCTGGGCTTTTGCTGGCCAGGGTAACAGCTCCAAGTTATTTTCTCGTATCCAATTGCGCACAACCCGCGAAGTATGAATAGGGGCGTTGTCCTTTAACAACAAAAATACATTATGAAAATGTTAATTCAACAGATCCCGAACTATTTTTGGAGAAAGTATAGTGAAATAAGAATACTTACTTGTTGGAAAATATAATCTTCGTCTGGATAAAACACTTCGACTGAAGGTTTCATAATAGTTTCCAAAATATCTAAATACGCAGCAGAATCAAGACGTCCATCGATAGCCCAACAAACTCCTGGACCCCGCGCGCTAACCCAACCCCACACATTCACAGAAAAATAACCACTTCGTTTTTTAGGACATATGTGATTATTTTCGTAACGAGTTCCTTCCATTCTAAAACTTTTAGTGGTCCATCGTTGCGGCTATTGAACGTTTTTTCGTCGCTAAAAATCACTCGATTCCAAAATTTCAAAGGTTCGTTCACATATCGCCTTGCAAATTCCAGACGAGTCTCCGTCACTGAGAACTTCTTTCGCAGCAGCATTATACTTCTTTATTCCCATCTCCTTTAATCTTTTTGTGCAGTTATACGGCATCCGGGAAAATGTGTATCTGCTATAGCCCTGGAGTATGTAGCAAATGGTTGTTCTGTTACGTAATGAAACAACTCGAGATCTTGAGCACGTGTAGATACTTTAGGTCTACCACTTCCGATGGCTCTTTCCAAAGTGTGTTCAAGATTCCATTTTACTCGGTAATGCCCTACGGTGCTTTTTGGTATATCTAACATACGTGAAATTTCACGCACGCTACGGCCCGCCGCTAATTCCGAAACAATCCGCGCTTTCAAATCAGCACCGAGATGAGGTGGCATTTTCACAACACTTGAAATTTTAAACTAAAATGGAATTTACATTTCTTACTTTATTTATTGGTTCACACTACCACTTCTCAAACAGTAGGTAATTGTTTATTTATTACATACTTCTAATGACCAATGTAACAACCCTTAGAGCAATATGACTCAAAGGAAGTAAATTAAACAAGCAAGGATATTCTATTGTTATTGAAACTTATTCATAAAGTAAAAGCCATTTCCTTATAATGCTAATGGACAGGATTTTCTTTTAAGTATTAAGATTACAATAGAGGACTTATAAACTTTCGAAAATATCTAATTATAAATATTTACACTGCAATTGCGCTTTTCCTTAATAATTTCTTAGCAATAACATACACGTTCTTGGTTTTTAAGTTGTCATAAATTTGATATGATATAAATTTGTGTTTCTAATATTACATCACAAACTAATCTTTATTCGCCAAAAAATTGTTGCTTAAGTTGTAAAGCTTCGTACACACCTGAACAACAAACCGAGCAACAAACATAACAACGAACCGAAAGTCAAACAGAACGACAAACGATCTTTTATGATTTCTACAATCCGAACAACAAACGGAACGTTTGTGCTGTTCCCATAATTATTTTCAGTAGTTTTCAGTTCATATATATTTATTATTGAGAAGAGAAAATTGCGGAAAACAAGAAGATAGTGCCAACCAAATTTTTACGCACAAAGAAGAGTAAAAAATTATAATTTATTTCACTTTTTTTTTATTTTGGAAATTTCCCGCCCAAATGATGCTAATAGGGACATCATTTTTTTCTTGCATTCTTAAACACTGATTAATTTAAAACATTTTTCTTCTGTCAACTCCATAATATTACCTAAAACACAACAAACCCACAAAAGGGAGGACAAAAAATAAATAATTTAATTCTTCCGCATAAGTTTGTTCGCCGTTTTGTTTAGATTCGTCCAAACCTGCAAACGCATTCGCGCGCATTTTCTTTGATGTCGGAGAAAAAACCGACAAGTTGCGGGAACGCCGCAAACCGTTCGTGGAACAATTAGGACTTGCGAATCTGTTCTAAAATTCGTACGTAGCACCGTCCAAATTAATGTTCCGATTGCCGTTCGGTTCGTTGTTCTGTTTGTTCCTCGGTTTGTTGTTCAGGTGTGTACGAAGCTTTACAATAAGCATATTAATATGAACTATATCTTATGAAAGGAGAGTTATGTAACTATAATTAACGACTTAACGTTACGTTAGTAGATTCCATTTACTATTTACACATATTTTCTTGGAACATTCGATAATTAACTATCGGGATATGATGACCCTATACTTCGCAGGTTGTGCGCAACTGGATACAAGCAAATAACTTGGAGCTGTTACCTGGCCAGCAAAAAGCCCAGATTTTAACATTATCGAAAATGTTTGGGCTCGAATACTTGCTGTTATCCGAAGACAACAAGGGCCAAATTTTATACCAGTAAACCGTAATGCACTAATTGCAGCCATTGATACCGCATGAGAAACGATTAATATTAATTATATTGATACCTTGATAGCGTCAATGAGCAGACCCCTCCAAGAATGTATCAATAATAATGGAGGTCACACCCATTATTGATTTCTTATATTTATTTATATAGTAATACCTTTATTTAAAAAAAAAAGTTTTCATTTAATTTTAAACTATAACTTGGTATCTTAATTATAATTATGTAATAAATTCTTGTCAAAAAACTAAATATATACGTTGACAATAAGAATTGCCTTAGTTTTTATTTTCACTTTTATATTAACTACAGAAAAAATGAAACGTCATAAAATATACATTTTGTAAGGACTAAATATTATGAATAGAGAGTTTAATGATTTTTTTAATAACTTACAATAATTAGTAGGTTAGATTTATTTAAAAATAAGTAATAATCAGTCAACCCAAATAACCATGTTTAGTTTTTTGATTTAATTTAAAAGTTATTGCCTGTAGACGTTTTTTAAATCAAAATTATTTCTAATTTTATTTTGTAAACATTTCCTAAACAAAATTTTGATTCGATAATTAATCGAGCTATGGTGTTTAATTAGCGATTCCTTCAAATATATTCTTTAAAGAAAAAAATTAAGTTAGCAACGTAAATTACCTATTTTCTAAAACGTGCTTAGTGTAATGATTCATTCTACAATCGTTCTATAAAATAACCCTTGCTGAGACTACCTGCTGTTAGAATTGTAAATGATACCTTTAAGCCCGCTTCACAATGTGCAAACTTTTGTTTACAGAAATTGTGGTGTCCAAGTTTTAAATTTCGTGAGTGTACTTTAGGTATATGTTACAGATTGGTGAAGTGACTAGGGTGCTGGACTACCGATGCAACGGATCAAGGAGAAACCCGGACAGGGACACAATTGAGAAATTGAAGAACTACGCCGAATTTCTACAATTAACTGTCAATCAATTAAAAGAAGGCGCGCAAGCATAGAAGAAAATGAGAAATAATGATGTCTTAAAATCATTTTTAAATTTTTTTTTTTGTAACTTCTATACGAAGTCTTTGCTGCGACCTTATTGCTTTCAAACGATCTAATCAAATATCAGTACCGAAGTTGTAGCTTCCAAACGTAACTTGCTATGACTGAAATAGCCCTTATAAAGTTTCGTTAAATCTTTAGCAAAGTTTCGCAACGACATTAGTTTCTTCAGTGGAATTAATAGCTTCGGAAGAACCTCCATACATACTTCTAGTAGTCCTTATTGTAGCTTAACAGAATCCTTTTCGAGTGTACGTTGCTTCGGTAACGTCGGCCTTTTGCTACTAACCGAAACGTTACCACACCTTCATCGAGGTTAAAGCACCAAAGGGTAACTAGTTTCATTACTACCTCTCTCAGCTTCTATAGAGCTATCTGTGCTAGTTGGGTTGTCCACTTATATATTTTCCCCTATTTTAACTGCCTATAACTTCTAAACGGTTTAGGATAGAAACATGCGGTTTTCACTGAAATGTTAGTCAGTGGGTATTATAAAAAAAAGTTAACAAAAAATTGTCAAAAATCCGACATTTTTGTTATGACGTCCTGAAAATCACAAAAATGTATTCAAAGAAAACTTATATTAAAATGTAACATTTCAGTAAAAACCGCATGTTTCTATTCTGAACCGTTTAGAAGTTATAGGCAGTTAAAATAGGGAAAAATATAAGGTGACACCCGGTATTATGTAATTTCAAAACTCTAATAATATTCTGTTTTCCATAAATTCTAATCAAAATACTTTGTATTACACCCTATTATTTAATAAAACAATAATTATTTATTTAAATTGTAAAACTAGCTGTGAAATTCTGATAAGAACAACGAATTATTTATGTCAAGTGGTAAAAACCCAAGAAATAAGTATTTAAAGCTTTGTTTCTTATTCAAATGAATAATTACATTATTTTTTGAAAAAAAATTATAACATAAATATTTGATTCTTGAAATGTACAGAAACAGCTGTGAATTTCTGTTTATATGTCATGTTTGAAGATACATCTTTATACTTAAAAAGCGTTGGTGGAGTATTCACAAAAAAATTTTGGTTTTATTTAATGAGTATTTGTATTAGTATTCGTTTGTGGAGTATTTTTTTAAATCGTTATGTATTTCCTTATGTATTTGAATTTGAAATGCTTACATATAAATCGTTAGTTAATATTATCATTTTATCATCACAATAATGTTGCAATGAAACGTGATATATCACTTTCTATAGTTAGAAATGTCTTTATTTGCGCATACGTCTTTAATAATGTCCATCCGAACTATTCCGAATCGTATATTTTGATAAATTTTACATTGAAATTGAGTGTGTTAATGTTAGACTCGTAATTTGAAAACGATAGCTTTACATATAAACTTCACTCCACAAGTTAATTGCTGTGCAATTATATTGTCATTAAAAATTTAAAAAATTGCAATAAACTTAAAAATGTCGTACAATAAAAATAATCGTCAAAATTCAAACTGGCTTTTTGCAGCAGGAGTCATTGGTGCGGTGGCAGCTGGCGTAAGTTATTTTTTATCAAAAAACTCAGATTTGCCGCAATTTCTACCGTAAGTATATCTGAATAAGGGTTTTTGAAACATGTACAGAATAAAATTTAATTACAGGCGACAATGTAATGATAGCAAATGTGAAGATTTTGATCCCGAATGTGAAGATTGTGATGAAGAAAGGGAAAAGGGGTGGATTGCAATTGTGAAACAGCATTGATTGAATGAGTCCCTGGTAAATAATTTTAGTGTGTTTTATATATTTAACATTGTATACATTTTTATATATTCTGTAATTCGTTCATAATACTTTTGATTCATTAATAAATTCTTTGCATTAATATCTTAAATTCCTTTACTTCTATTATATCTCTGCGACACAGCTTTACATTGTATTTTAAATTATGTTTTGTACCCATATTTTTTTTATTCAAAACATCATTATAAAAACTGCGAATTTTGAAATAGGCATGTTGCAAATTGTATAAAATATATGTATCTAATTTACATTAATCGATATTAATTTAGACAAAAATGTTTTACATTCGCCGCGTTACATATACTGACTTCCAGAAAAATTGCAACACCTAGAAGTTGTTGAACGATTTTAATGAAATTTTCAGGAAACATTAAACAAAGTGACGATTAAAATTTAAAAACAATAATGTGTTGCTCCGCCACTATTCGTAATGCAATCATCTAGACAGCTTGGCATGCTATCAATCAAGTGATCTATAGCTGCTTGTGGTATATCATCCCAAGCTTCTTGAATCCGTT